>BHFT01001430.1:0-15850 GCA_004320025.1 Laticauda laticaudata
TTCCTGAGCATTCTCAGGAAGTACAGCCTCTTCTGTGCCTTCTTTACAAGCATGTTAGCATTCATAGTCCATGAGAGATCCTCTAAGATATAAGTGCCTCTCCACCTGCTTGCCATTTATGTACAATGGTTAATGTACATCTCCCTTCCTCCTGAAGTCAATTATAAGTTCTTTATAAACAGAGATCGGGAGAGATGACAGATATAGACATAGTTGTGATATGTGGTATATATATTCCTACATTTGAACATATTTTTTTCTTTGGCACATGCATAAATGCAAAATGTGCAAACCATGTTACATGGAAGAAAAAAAATGCATTAAAATGAAGGGATCATGAAATTATGGTTCATGCAACATATTTTAATATAACTTGGAATTAATATTTTGCACACCCAATTTTAGGTCAAAGAATCTTATTTTTGTTCCTTGGAGGAGGGCTTCTTCTATTCAAAGGCACTTGGGCTTATAAACACCCATCAATTTATTTGAAGGCAAGAATCTTGGTTATATTGAAACACTAATCCATAATGTTTAATACAATGTTCACTTGGAAATCATATTTCATTTGCTTTCTTGCAAAAGTTAAACTGCAGGTAACTGTGGATTAAAGGTCTTTAAATCTTCAAAGGGATTTATATTAATTCTTATCAAATGAACATTTTTTCCTCCTCTCCAAACTGTCACACCGGGAAATATTTCTCTATTAACCCTAAGCTGATTGCATGATGTTTTTAATTATTTCTGCTTGAAATAAAAAGCCACTGCCCTGTAATGAGCCAACCATGATTCACACTTAAATCCAAGATATTTCCAAAGGCACCATGCAGGAATATATTTGGAATTAATGCTCTAGTGGAATCTCTTCGAATTTTCCATCAATTTCATTTCACATAAAATAAACCGTTTTGAGTCTGTGCATAGGGAGCTTTAGAATTTCTTCCAAATTTCTTGCGATAATGTTTTTTTAGCTTACTTTATCTTAGGGTGTTAGTGAAGATGTCGTATTTCAAGGAAATTTAGACACCTTCTGTTTGCAGAAGATGGAGCCAACTAAATGGTTGAATTGATTCTGTTGTTGCTCCCAACAACATGAGCATGAGGTATGGGGTTTCTATAGGTTTTTATTACATGGTGGATTATTTTAAATTTTGTATGCTACCTGGAGTCACCTATGCATGAGTTGGGCAGCTATATAAATTTGTTTAATAATAGAAGAATAGAGTAGCGTAGTGTAGCGTAGTGTAGCGTAGAATAGAATAGAATAGAATAGAATAGAATAGAATAGAGTGATGACCCAGGGCATGGCACAAAGGTAATACAGTCAGATAACCAGTAGGAGTTCCTTTATTAGCTCCAACTTTGCCCCCAGTGTCCTGGTTACCTCCTGGGCTGGAAAAACTCTCCCAGGAACAGACTTTGGCTACAGAGAATCAAGTCCAAAACATGGTCAACAAAAACTGTAACTAAGTCCAATCAAGGCAAGATGAGGTAAATAGTCTGGCAGGGCAAGAGAAGGAATTCCAGATGTGAAGGAACGGCAGTAATTCAACACAGTTGGGAGGATGCCAGGAATGCAGATCACCAAAGTCAACACAAGATAAACTCATGTTTGTTCCCAGCAGACTCCACATTCAGCTTGCATCTCTTTCAAACTCTCATTTCCAGGTGTGGCAAAGGAAGGGAATCAGGGCCCTTTCTTCCCCTGTAAGCTACGCAACCCATGTTGCTCTCTCCTCCATTCCTCCCTGTGTGCCCTAGGATGAAGAGGGGGTGGGCCTGGGTCTTCTTCTGAACTCCTTCTCCCTTGTTCTACCTCTCCCCTGCTCTGCACAGCCAGACTTTGCCCTTCCCCAGTTTCCTCCACAGCCAATGGAACCACACCAGGGGTAGGATTCAACCAACATTACTACCGTTTCGGTAATTATGTTTTGCATGCGCATGTGTGCTTAATGTGCACACATGCCAGATGCGCACTGTGCGTGCGTGTAATACACCATAAGCTGTGCCACCTGGACAGCTGATGAGTGCTGCACACAGGTGCTCAACATTTCAAAAAGCACTTTTTTACTGTTTTTTCAACCTCAGCTGTGCTGCGCAAGGCAGCTGAGGTTGAAAAAGCATTAAATAAAGGTCAGGTAAGAGCCCAGGTGGGTGGGTGGACCAAACAGCAGGAGAAACAGAACCGGTTCAGAGCTACTGGTTCTATAGAGCCAGGCAGAACTGGTAGCATCCTACCCCTGAGCTATGCTCCCGGTCCCTGTCAGCTGTTCATTTTCCTTCTCAGATTCAGACTCCAATAAGGACATGACAAATAATAGAATAGAATAGACTAGAACAGAACAGAATAAGGAATAGAATAGGGAATAGAACAGAATAGGGAATAGAATAGAATAGGGATAGAATAGAAGAGAATAGAATAAAATAGAATGGAATAGAATAGAATAGAATAGGGAATAGAACAGAACAGAACAGAATAGGGAATAGAATAGAATAGAATAGGAAATAGAATAGGGAATAGAATAGAACAGAACGGCACAGAATAGCATAGCATAGCATAGCACAGCATAGAATAGGGAATAGAATAGAACAGAATAGGGAACAGAATAGAATCGGGAATAGAATAGAATAGGGAGTAGAATAGAATAGAATAGAATAGAACAGAACAGAACAGAACAGAACAGAACTGCATAGCATAGCATAGAATAGAATAGGGAATAGAATAGGGAATAGAATAGAATAGAATAGGGAATAGAATAGAATAGAATAGGGAATAGAATAGAATAGGGAATAGAACAGAACAGACCAGATCAGAATAGAATAGAATAGAATAGAATAGAATGGAATAGGGAATAGAACAGAATAGAATAGAATAGAATAGAATAGAATAGGGAATAGAACAGAATAGAATAGGGAATAAAACAGAACAGAACAGAATGGAATAGAATAAAATAGGGAATAGAACAGAATAAAATAAAATAGGGAATAGAACAGAATAGTATAGAATAGGGAATAGAACAGAATAGAATAGAATAGGGAACAGAACAGAATAGAATAGAATAGAATAGAATAAGGAATAGAACAATGTAGCATAGCATAGCATACTTATAGCATAGCATCGCATAGCACAGCACAGCATGGCATAGCATAGCATAGCATAGCATAGCATAGAATAGTATAGAACAGAACAGAACAGAATAGAATAGAATAGAATAGAATAGAATAGAATTATTTATTGGTCAGGTGTGATTGGACACACAAGGAATTTTTTGCTGCTGCACAAGCTTTCAGTGTGCATACAAACATACAATGTATATATTAACATAAGCTCTTCAGTGTACATAGAAACAACAAAGTTATAAATCGTAA
Source organism: Laticauda laticaudata (assembly GCA_004320025.1). NCBI lineage: Eukaryota > Metazoa > Chordata > Lepidosauria > Squamata > Elapidae > Laticauda > Laticauda laticaudata. The sequence continues at coordinate 3,370 of BHFT01001430.1, forward strand.
ATCGTAAATCATAAGTTACTAACAACAAAGTGATAAATCATATTATAGAAATAGGAAATCATAATAGGAGCAATAGGAGAGATGAGAAGGATAACAGCACTACAGCCCTACTACATGGGTGAATATCCTTAGGGATTTTTCATTCAGTCACATTAAACATGAGCTATTTGGGGAACAATCTGATGGACTCCAGGAACCACATTCGATGATGATGATGATTGTTATTGTTGAAACCTCAGGCTGTACACCTCACCCTTGCCTAATGGTTATGTACAAGCCACAATGGTGAGATTCAGACGTCATGCTAAGATCAAATCACTGGTTGTGATAATCTACTATCTAGAGTTTTATGGTATGTCTTGCCTAGAAGTCTGTTTAATTTGCCGGCATTATGAAACCTCTGCACATTGTATCTTTTTCTGCAAACATGACCCGTTTTGTTTGCAGACTTAGAATACAGGTAGACTCCAAGCTTTTTGCTGATTACGAAGATAAAAAGAGACATGGATTTCAGTCCTTCATTGATCTTGCTGGGAATTAGTTTTTTTTTTTTTAAAAAAAAGAGAGGTTGGGAGGGGAGAAATCAATCTGACCACATTGTTCATCAAGCAGAAACATATGATTTAAGCAGCACAGGTTTTACAGGATGAAGACAATCGGTTTAAAGGGCACTGATAATACCTGACATGATAGAATGCAATGAGTATTGTGTCGAAGCAGTTACCATATTGACAAAAACTCACAAAGGGTTTGTTGAGAAAAATCCAAATAAGGATGCTTGCCAAAGAGCGAGAAAAGGCATAAAGGAAATTTAAAAGTTTTCTGACTGTTAGAACAAATAATCAGTGGAGTGACTTGCCTCCAGAAGCTGTGGGTGCACCATCACTGGAGGTTTTTAAGAAAAAATTGGACAGCCATTTGTCTGAAATGATATATAGGATGGAGGTCCCCAATCCCCAAGCCACTATCGGATCTTGAGCCCTTCTTAACCGCACCATGGAACTGGCACATATCCCTGCTTGCATGAACAGTAGGTGAATGGGCTCCATTTGCATGAGCAGTGGGGACATGTGTCAGCTGCTCACGTGTGTCAGAGTATATTCATCAATTGGAATAAAGCCTGGTAACAAGGTCAGCCAATGAATAGGCATAGCAACTAAATTAGCCAATGAAGACAGTTTGGAAACTGAAACTAGAAGTAGCCTAGGCGTGGCTCTATATTAAGCTCTGCAGCTCTGAAGCTATGTTAAGCTCTGAGTCTGTCTATTGAAAATGAAACTGCTTCTCTTCTCTTACTTGCCCACTGAGCTAAAGTAAAAGAGAAACGAACTTGCTTGCTGAAGACTGGAGCTCTGCTCTGAACTTGCAACATGTTTCTCTCTGAGTTTGCTCCATGTTGGAGAAATCTACAACTGGTTTGTAAAATCTACTTATCATGTTTATAAAGATGTTAAAGGAATCATCAGCCATCTGTGTTTACTTTTCTGGCGCTGAATTAATGCAGCAAAACTCTGGACAATGTGAATGGAGTGGCACCTATGCAGTTGCTTGCCACTCACATGTAATTACCCCTCCGCTTCCCCGCTGGTCTGCAAAATCAAAAATATTGGGGAACTCTTGTATGAGATTTTCTGTGTGAGCAGGGGTTTGGACTGGAATGCCCCAAGGCCTCTGCCAGTTCTCTTATTCTCTTATTTATCTGAAGGAAAAGGGACAGTGAAAGGAAGATTTCAAAAATATACTGGACAGCCATTTGACTGGGATGGTATAACATCTCCTGCATTGAGCTGAGGTTGGATTAGAAGACCATCATGGTCCTGTGACGACCCGGGGTGTGGCACAAAAATAACAAAGTCACCAAAGTAGATAAATTCCCTTTAATGCCTCCAACTTGGCCCCCAATGTCCACTTGTTCTCGGCTGGAGATCAAACTCTTCCAAAAACAGTCTATGAAGGGAAGAAATGAAGTCTGAACCCAAAGTAAAGATAATTAGAAATAAAAAACCAACACAAATCACGCTGAAGTAATCAACACAACAGGCCAGGATGATAAATTGCAGACTTCCAAAAGATAACACAGCAACCACAGTTGGGAGGACACCAAAACCCAAACAAGCCTCGACAAAGATTATGCATGTTTTGCTTTCAGCAACTTTGCCATGCACAATTTGCCCTTTTAAGCAGTCATCCCAGCTGCAGCTCATGAAGGGGATCAGGTCCCTTTCCTCTCCTGTAAGCCATGTTGCTCCCTTCTCCGTCCCTCCCTGCATGCCCAAGGATGAAGAGGGAATGGCCTTGGGTTTTCCTCTGGATGCCCAGTCGGACTGTGCCATTCTCCCATTTCTTCCACAGCCACTGGATCCACAGTCCCACTCCCTGTCAGCTGTTCAATCTCCCCCTCAGAATCAGACTCCAACAAGAGCATGACAGGTCCTTTCCAGTTCTTTTATTATATGTTCTATGTGAAAGGGAAATGGAAGAAATGGAAGAAAGAGGGAGAATAACATTACAGGAAGCCCTGGACTTACAACCATTAGTTTAGTGGCCATTTGAAGTTATAACAGCACTGAAAAAAGTGACTTAGACCAATTTTCACACTTTCTCCTGAAAGTTTTCAGATCTTAGTGCAAAGTAAATTAAAAAATAGCAATAGCATTTAAACTTATATACTGCTTTACAATGCTTTACAGCCCTCTTTAAGTGATTTACAGAATCAGCCTATTGCCCCCAACAATATGGCTCCTCATTTTACTGACCTTGGAAGGATGGAAGGCTGAGTCAACCTTGAGCCGGTAAGAATTGAACTGCCAAACTGCTGGCAGACAGTAGTTAACAGAAGTAGCCTGAAGTACTGCATTCTAACCACTGTGTCACCACAGTTCATAGATAAAGTTTCCTCACTTATTTCAAGGATACATCCATATCATTTTCCTGGCCATGATAAAGAACTAGTTTTTACTGTCTTTTTCTGAGATTTTTTCCCCATCTTCCCGAGCTAGCAAATGACCTTCTGGAGATTTCCCCTCCAATTCTAAGCCTGTTTGACCTTACTTCGCTTTTTGAGATCAATCAAGATTAATTTAAATTAATTTTTTTTTGTACAAAGATAGCTTTGTGCAAATAAGAAAATAAAAGAAAGAGAATGAACAAAAAGACAGTAATAATAATTCCAGGATAGATTAGCTTGTATGCAAAGTAATGACTTTGTTTTCATTATGAAAACATGGAAAAATAAAATAGATTTCTGCTTAACCTGTTACAGGGTAATCTAAGATTAATTTCTGTCTTTGCAATACATACTGTAGAGAGTTAAGGCATCAGGCTAGAAACACAGAGATTGTGAGTTCTATTTGCTCCTTAGGCACAAAGCCAGCTGAATGACCTTGGGCCAGCCACTCTCTCTCGGCTCTAGAAAGGAGGCAATGGCAAACCACTTTTGAAAAACCTTGCCAAGAAAACTGTAGGGACTTGTCCTGGCAGGTTGTGTTATGTCCTAGGCCTCCCCCAAAAGCACTAAGTCAATTCTGAGTCCTGTCAAAAACCTCTTTTATTACATTAACATTAATTTATTTCATTCACAGTCAGCCAACAACTTGGCAAACAGTCTTGCAATTGTATACTAATTAGCTCAAACCTTTATTAATCCTGGAAGCTGCCTGGTAAATAGTTCCACACTCAATGCTGGCAGGGAAGGGTTCGGTTATACAGACAAATGTTTACGAGGCTGGAACAAACAAATGACTGAACGAGTGAGTTGTGTCCTGCAAAAACCCCTCGCCTTTTTCTTCTCTTTAAATCCTGATGGAGGAAGGGGCATTCATCATCCACCTGTGGCCTTACTCCCATGTCGACCCTAAGTTCTTAATTGTGCCTTCCTTTTGGCAGCTCCATCCACAGGCTGGGAACCTGTTCCAAAAGCTCCCCTGCCTCACTCTATCCGAGCCCGAAGGCAACTGATGACTGCCAGCCTGCCCTGGCCCCATCTCTGTCTCTGATGCAGAGCCCTCATCTGAGACTTCCTCAGCTTCTAAGACTGGCCCGGGTTCCTCCCCAACCTCCTCACTACTGTCCAACTTGTCTGCCAACTCCACCAGCCGCTGGCGGGCCACAACAGTCTGTGAGAATTGGACACAGTTGAACAAAAGACAACCCACCCCAGATATTGTGATATGAACCAACAGTTATAACTATAAGTGGTAAAATAAATGTAATATAAACTTCATTAATTATAACTGATCTTTGATAAGAACAGCTCATCCAGGTCATTATAAATTTGTTTTTCTCTTTACTTGGTCCCCAGAAGTGGCAACACAGAACGTAAAGCCTTGGTTTTTTTTAAATCTCCTAGTAACCTGTTAGTTTAATGGCTGGATATTTTTTGGTAGGGTCAAATTTAGATTTGTGCAGATCAGTTATTGGAACTAGGGATGAATCTACATCCCATGCCTTCCCGACTGAAGCCTTGCAAATCTTGTGTTACTGTTTTTTTCTGGTGTGCAAATGAATTCTTTTCTCAGCATTGCAAATAATAGCATCTGCTTGCTATAAGAAGCACCTATTCTGCCTTTGATGTAACAGAAAGTGACATGAGTTGTATTTCAAGTCATGCTTTATATTGGATATTTTGAAGTGATGCAAAATGTGTCAGCTTCAATGCAAATTGCTGTTCAGTTTAGCCCAGTCCAAAATGTTCAGTTCGTGAAGCTTAGTTTGAAAGGTGCTGAGTCCTGCTCCTTATTGTCAACGAACCATTGCTCACTACAAATAAGAGCTTGCTGATTGTGAGTAGGATTTGTGTAATAATAATGGGCATGTTATTGGTGAAATGTATAAACTTTTACTGAAAGTGAATACAGAAGATGTAAGATTAAGTGGGCAAAATTGTTTGGATATAATATAACGCTTGATCGGTGGGAGTATATGTGCAATAAAGGACTGCAATTTACACTGACTTATAATTTGAAAGAGAATTTTTTTATGTAAGATGATATATAGTTGCTATTTAACAATTGTCAGTGATATGTAAGAAAAATACATGTGCTGGAATATATGTTGGAAGTGGAACCAATATGCAATATGTAAATATGTAAATGAAGGTAAATGAAATATGTAAATGAAGGTAAAACATAGAACATCAGAATTGGAAGGGACCTTGGAGATCTCCTCTGTTCAAACAGGAGACCCTATACCATTTCAGACAAATGGTTGTCCAGTCTCCTTTTAAATGCCTCCTTCTTTCTCCTTTCTCTTCCTTTCTTTTCCCTTCTTTTCCTCCTCATATACCTTCTCCTTCTCCCTCTCCTTTCTCTTCCTTTCTTCTCCTCCTCCTCCTCCTCATGTACTTTCTTCCTCTTCTTCTTCCTCCCCTCCTCATATATCTTTTTGTTCTCTTTTTCCTTCTATTTCTTTCCCTTTTCTCTTTCCTCCTTTTCTTCCTCCTCATATATCAGAAACAAAAGAAAAGAAAATATTGGACCTCTTTCTTCTTCTTAAGGCCATTAACGTAAGAAGCAATAAATAATAATATATAATGTCAAAGCATTTACTGTTTCAAAGTATAAGAAATGCTGGCATTTGGAGACATATGTAACAACCCTGGGGAATAAAGAGCTATTATATCTGGGCTGTTATATAACTCATCAATGGATCTGACCTTTCCAACAATCATACCATTGTCCTATCACTCTCTCCGATTGCTCTGAAATAGGTAAGAACAGTTGCCTTGCGCACACATCTGGAGAAAGCATTGTGAAATGCTTGCTCCCACTTCTCTCTCTCTCTCTCTCTCTCAAAATTCCCCAGGAGAACTCTCACAAAAGAGATTTGAATGATATCTAGCATATTAGCAAAGTGGATATACCAACATGAAGACATTCTGGGGGATGAAATGAGCTGGGGAAGATAAGGTGGGAGGGAAACCCTCTTTGTTAGGGGAAGGTTGGAAAATACTGAAGTTGCTAGACATAAATTGTCTTTAATGGAGATATTTCAATGACCACTTTTTCCCCCTCTCAAGGGAAGCATTTGTTTCAAAAGTCCTACAGTTGGAAGAAACCAGTTAGGCCTCTGAATCCAACTCTCTATGCAGTCTAAGCCAAGCAAAGAATGTAAACCAAAAAGGCTATACATAACATTAACTTTATTTCTCTGCAGAATAACATGAGAGAACATGGCACCATCTTCTTTTAATGACCTCATAATCCTTTGTGGGGTGGAGTCTGGGTAACTGAATGGAGCTGAGTGTTTACTGGCCAGATGCCCTTCCTGTCACCAATGGGGAGTTTTGTTCAATATATATATTCTCTTTGTGACCAGAACTCAGAGTCTCCTGATTGTGAGGCAAGAGCTTCATCTCTAGGCCATTGCATCACTCATATATAAGTCTAAGTGCTATTGCTAATAGCTATTGCTACTACTGCCTGCCTGCTTGCCCCTCTCTCTCTCTCTCTCTCTCTCCCTCCTTCCCTCTCTCTCTCTCTCTCTCATCTAGATAAACAGATTTATTAATCAATAGTTAACTATCTAACTACTTTTATTTAAAATAGTGTTTCTTAATCTTAGCAATTTTAAGATGATACAGTTAAAAGATGAACAGTGGTAGATGATTTGAGATGACTCATCAGTACCTACATTACAATAACATGGTTAAAATCAGCCTCAAATATAAGTTCTAGCAAGAGCATTAATTAAGCCTATAACATGGGTTAATTATAGGGTTAATTAATGCTCTTGCTAGATCTTGTATTTGAGGCTGATTTTAAGCTTGATTGCTGGGTCAATATGAAAAGCTTGATTGTACCGCTGTTCATCTTTTAACTGTGTTGTTTAAATTATTAAAAGGGACTAATTGTTTTAAATTTTAAGATGTAAGGACTACAACTCCCAGAATTCCCCTGCCAGTGTTGCTGGCTGGGGAATTCTAGGAGTTGAAAACCACACATCTTAAAGTTGCTAACACTGCATTAGAGGATCTTATAGTTTTTTTTGACTATGGGACATGCAAAGAAAGATGAATCAGAAAAATGAAGTGAAATAATTCATTCCTTTGTTTAAAAAAAATCCACATCATAACAAGATGTTTAGTAAATAATTCTTCAACTAACTTTTGAATGGAGTCTGAATTCAATAAATCTTCCATAGAGATGCTAGAGGTTGGTAACAACATAATGGTATGCTATCGTTATCATCAGCATCTGAATTTAATGATCCTAGTGTCACACTAATATATCTTCTTGCCAGCAATAATTCCTTTTGTGTCAGAAAGAATTTCATGAGATTTTGAATATTGGTTTACAGCCTGATGACACAGGCTATAAAAAGAATAAGGTAGCTGATGCTATGTTGCTGGATAGTCAACATTTTTTCAACAGTTTGTGCATTTATCTAGTTCTCTGTCATAAAGACATGTCAGGTCCATGGGACTTAATTAAAGTTTATCTACTATCTGATTTAAATTCTATGTGTGAGATGGAGAGCCAATTTGGCATAGAGGTTAAGGTGCCAGGCTAAAAACTGGGAGACTGAAAGTTCTAGCCCTACCTTGAGCACAAAGCCAATAAAATAACAGAGTTGGAAGGGACCTTATAGGTCTTCTAGTCCAACCCCCTGCTCAGTCAGACAAACCTTATACCATTTCATACAAATGGCTGCCCAATCTTTTCTTAAAAACCTTCAATGATGGAGCACCCATAAGGCGAGTTGTTCCACTGTTTAATTGTTCTAACTGTCAGGAAATTTCTCCTTAGTTCTACGTTGCTTCTCTCCTTGATTAGTTTCCACCCATTGCTTCTTTTTCTGCCTTCAAGTGCTTTGGAGAATAGGCTGATCCCCCCTCTTCTTTGTGGCAACCCTTTAGAGATTGGGAGTATCATGTCACCCCAGTCTTTCTTTTCATTAAACTAGACTAGACATACCCAATTTCTGCAATCGTACTTTGTATACTTTATCCTCCAGTCCCCTAATCAACTTTGTTGTTCTTTTTGGAAACACTTCCCCTCAAATCACTGAAGTGATAGTGAGCACCAAAGCAACCAGAGGTTGCAACCAGATAAAAACAAATTCTTATCACTGCTATGGACACAGCTTGACTGCCTCTTCTTTGCGGCAGCCCCTCAGATATTGGAAGACTGCTATCAGCTGACCTTGAGCCAATAATTCCCTCTCAGACTTTATTAGGCAGGAGGCAATAGCAAACCATCCCATGGCTTTTTCTCTAGTAATATTACACTACTAGCTAGAGCATACAAAACATTTGCTAGACCAATACTCGAATACAGCTCATCAGTCTGGAACCCACATTACATAAATTCTACATTTATGAATTCTCTACTCCTCTACTGGTTGCAGAATACCTTATGCCACCAGACTTGAAATTCTGGACCTAGAAAACCTAGAACTACGTTGCCTTCAGTCCGATCTAAGTATAGTATATAAAATCATACATTGCAATGTCCTACCTGTCAATGAATACTTCGGCTTCAACCATAACAATACAAGAGTAAACAATAGATACAAACTCAACGTTAATTGCACTAAACTTGATTGCAGGAAATACGACAGATGTGCAGAAAAATAAGAGTGGTCAATGTCTGGAATAATCTACCTGACTCTGTGGTTTCTTCCCCAAACCCCAAAAACTTTAACCTTAGACTGTCTACTATTGACCTCACCCCCTTCCTAAGAGGTCTGTAGGGAGCGTGCATAAGTGTACCAATGTGCCTACCGTCCCTGTCCTATTGTTTCTTTTATTTTTCTTATATGTATTCATAACTATGTTTTTACTTATACCTATTATCTTGTAAGCAATTGACAAACCAAATAAAATAAAATGAATAAATTGTGAAGAACACGTGTGAAGAAAAGCAGGGACTCATCCAGGCAGGCTCCAAGAATTAGATATGATTTAACAGAAGGAAAAATAAAAATGAAACTCGTCATCTTGAGGTGTGCTTTTTTTAGGTGACAAAATGTATATTAATACAGGCCAAAATACTGGTAGACAAGTCCCCTAAAAGGAAATCAACAACCAGTGTTCAATAATAATAGACAAAGAAATTCTCCTAGATTCTTTATTGTTCTTCTTTTGGTAGCTTGCCCAAAGTATTTCAAAGAATGTATAAATCCTGCTGCAAAGTCTCCCAATTATATGAAAAGGTACAGTAGAACAGTTTTATTCTTCTTTTATTATTTTTTCTTTGTGGCTTCTTTTCAGAAAATGATCCCCAAATAATGTCTTTTCCGACATCTGTTTGCACTTTTTCATCAATAGCATAACTGTGCAAAACACACTTCTTTTAAAAAAAAATATAAGCTTCTGGTTATTTTGGCTTTTGGCTGCATATATTTACACCCTAATTCCTCACTTTTATTTCAGATACTGCTTAACACTAACATGCTGTATGAGTAATGAGTAAGGTAGGAAGGTAAGAATTAATTCATAACCGAATCCATTCTTTTAAATGTGTTAAGTATTTCTATAATTTCCTTTATTGGGTCAGTTTCAGAGATAGCATGGAGAGAAAACAATTTTTGTAAAACAATGGAATAAAAGGCAGCAAGTAAAGTTTATAGGGCAGACGGATGAATTTATACAAATTAAAAAATAAGCAGAAGGGAGTAAGCTCATTTGTTTCAATATGTGGGCTGCTAATTTCGATGAATTCACAAATGGAAATTTGGTCACCATGCAATATTAGCATTTCTAGAGTCCAAAAATTACTTCTTAAGTCATGTACAGAAATATGCACTTGAGATTGCTAAATGGACAGAAAATTTAAAGTAAAGTAAATTCAGCTTTATAAAGAAATGTGGTTAGTACTTAGCAATAGCACTTAGACTTATATACCACTTCATAGTGTTTTACAGCCTTCTCTAAGCAGTTTACAGAGTCAGTATCTTGCCCCCAACAATCTGGGTCCTCATTTTACCCACCTTGGAAGGATGGAAGGCTGAATCAGCCTTGAGCCAGTCAGGATTGAACTCCGAACTGTGGGCAGAGTTAGCCTGCATTGCTGCGTTCTAATCACTGCACCACCATGGCTCTTCATCAAAATTAGCAACCTGCATATTGAGACAAATGAACATTTTCCCTTCTGCCTGCCTTTTAATTTGTATAATCCTTTTATCTGCCATAAGGGACATCCCATAAGGGTAGCAGTGGCTCAGAGGCTAAGATGCTGAGCTTGTTGATCAGAAAGGTCAGCAATTCGGGGTTCAAATCCTTAGAGCCACGTAACAGAGTGAGCTCCCGTTACTTGTCCCAGCTTCTGCCAACCTAGCAGTTTGATCACATGTAAAAAAATGCAAGTAGAAAAATAGGAACCACTTTGGTGGTAAGGTAACAGTGTTCATGCACCTTCGGCATTTAGTCATTCTGGCCACATGACCATGTCTTCGGACAGCACTGGCTTTGTAATGGACATGGACACTGTCCCCTAGAGCCGGAAACAACTAGTACCTATGTGCAAAGGGAATTTTTACCTTTACCTTTATCTGCCATATTGGTTTTTACCTGCTTCCCTTTGTTCCATTGCTTTAAACCATTTGTCTTCTGTGTAAGCCTTCTCAGAAACTGACCCCATGAAGGAAATTACAGAAATATTTAACTTATTTAAAAGAACAAATTCAGTTATGAATTCATTAATCCAATTAAAGAAATGTGGTTGCCATGAGGTTTATTTTATAAAAAAAACATATTTAGAGAAATATTTTATGTGTAGAGAAATGTTTACATTTAGAGAAACATGCACTGGGTAGAAGTATAAGTAGTAGTTGCTTTAATTTGGTCAAATGAGCACTGAATAGATAAGAGATGTGCCTTTTTTTCTCGTTTGTAAAGTAGTCCTCAAGTTGAAATGGAATTGTGATAAACTAAATTTAATGCTACAAAATTAAAAAAAAGAGAAACTAAGGTGAACTGATTGACTATTTCTATTATCAAGCCTTAGTAAATAGAAAATCATTTGTACCCAAATGATTATAAATCATTGATAGGCATGCTAAAGCCAGGGAATTAGCACAATTTCCAATAAGAGGGCCAACCTTTTACCTTGCACCTTCTAGATATGTTGTGAATTTTTGGTGTTGCTATTCCAATACTTTAAAAGAACCTCAAATTAGGAAAAACTCAAATAGAGTTTCAGCTGAAAATCTTGCAATCCAGGAAGCCAACATAATCCCCAAATATATGGTTTCAATGGCTACCAATGGTGGTGCAGATTTATTTCATTTCACTTCATTACTTTATACTTTATTTTATAAATTGAATACCATTCAACATTAAAAATAAAATAAACAAATCATGAATGAAAATGAAGATGAGCTGATATTGTGGAGTAAAATTGATGAATGCATCCAGCAAAATGAAACTATACATTTAATTTAATTGTGAACAACAGGGTTGAATTGTACATCAAAGAACACCGATTCGTGTCACCTTGGCTGTGTGTATGAAAGATGGAATTCACAGATTAATGATAATTTTTTTATGTTCTGGTGAATAATAAAGATGACTTTATACGGGAAAACGTGCAAAGTTCTGAATGAATGTGATCATCTGAGGCAGGGAGGAGATTTTGGAGAGAAAATGCATTGTTTTACTTCCTTGTGTATGACATGGAAAATGATGGGAATTGTCAGAAGAGCAGAAAGATAAATAGCAATCAAGTAGAATAAGCAGAGCAATTTGCCTGTCTTGATCAAATGTTTATTGAAGAGGGGAAAATGAACTGATATGCATATCTTGAAAGAAATGTAGTCTCTTACAGGGACTGAATGTTTGACCAAATCAACTCAATGGGTTTATATATTCTCGATATTGTGTACCAGTTTTACTTATTGGTTTATAAACAAGTCCTCAAGAGGACAGGACTGTACAAACATTGTCCATACATGCACATATAAATAATTTTGATTTCAGCAAAGATGACAAAATACTGCCTGGTGTTTGCTACCATGAGATGAATGCAAAACAGATTAAACAGTTGTACCCAAATGAATGTGTCTACCACATGTCTTTCTTTTCCTTCTCAATTATTTTGTGTACTATTTGACAGAAGGACAAGGAAGATAGAAAAACACTATAGAGGACAATGTCAAAACTCAGGGGAATCTTGATGAACTGGTAGGATGGGCAGAAACCAAGAGGATGAGCTTCAGCAGAAACTTCTTCCAAATGCTACATTTATGAAGTGGACTCTTCTTCACTTGCCATCAGTCAAAGAATCTGTGGTAGTATATCCCCATGCTGGGCATGATTTTGGACTAGACCATGTTCCAACTTTGATGTCCTACACTTTTATTTTTTTAAAAAAAATATTTTTAAAAACAAACATACACATACAAAACATAAAAACAGAACCATCTTCCATTTTATATACATACAGTGTGTCATTTGGTTACATATCTTTTGTGCTATCCTTTTGTAGTCATTTACTCACAATTTATATCAGTCTTCACATTGTCGAACTAACATATGCTTATA
>BHFT01001431.1:0-53932 GCA_004320025.1 Laticauda laticaudata
ACTGGTTTTTTTTTTTGCTTATTTTAATTTTTATTTCTAGTCTGTTTTTTTAGAGTTATATTTTTGGTAGGTTGGGCTATAGTTTCTTTTTGCATGAAGACCGAGGCAAAAAATGAGTTAAGCATCTCTGCTCTCTCTTTGTTGTCTGTTACTTCCTTGCTGTCTTCTCTCTTTAATCGCCCAACTGTTTTTTTGATTTCTTTCTTGTTATCTGTATGTTGGAAGAAACCTTTTTTAATTATCTTTGACTTTGTTCATTCTGAGCTTTTGCTTTCCTGACTTGGTCTGTCTGCTGATAATCTGCCTTTGTTGTATGTCCCTCTTTCCATTTTTTGTACTTTTCCTTTTTTTCTTTCAATTTGTCAGAGAGATCTTTGTGCAGCCATGCTGTTTTTTTTCTTGGATTTTTTGCTTTTCTTTCTCGGTGGTGTTGTGCTGGTCTGGGCTTTTATGATCGAACTTTTCAGAGTTTCCCAAGATTCTTGAGTTGTTTTCCCCTTTAGGATTTTCCTCCAAGGAATCTTTCCCAAGTTCTTTCTGAATTTATTAAAACAGCTCTTTTAAAATCTAAAGGCCCGGTCCCACTGGCCGACGGACGCAAAACGTATGCATAAAGGACATAGCGGATGAGCAAATTTTTTGGGGTGGCTCCATTTGTTGTCATCTACTCCAAAAAGTGGCAAAAATTTGTATAAACAGAATGGAAAAGAACAGAAAAGAATGGACGTTGGTAGTATGTAGTGGGGATGTTAAACGGATGTTCATTGGAAGCCTAGCGAATGAAAGCGGATGGAAGGGGATGACACCTCCGAAGGGATTCTAGGGGAGAATTGCAAAGCGGACACATAGCGGATAAAGCGGATGCATCACGTATGCCTAAAGGAAAGAAAGGGGATGCCACGTGTATATATATCGGATGCAAACTGTTCACTGCACATCCTTTCTATTTCCGTGCTACTAACGATGTATAGACGTTCCATGTATCTTTTCTTTCCTCCCTCTNGAGAATAGACATAGAATGTTTGTTGCTCGTATGTCACGGATATACATCGTACACGGCGGAAAGTTCATCCGTTCACAAAGTTTTGTGCAGTTCAAAACTTCTTGCGCAGATGAAATCGCAGTGGACGGATAGAGTGTATGAAACATGTATGCAGTGAGTACACAATGGATGCATCGCGTTTTCCAACGGATGGCAAGCTTTTTTTAATGTTTTACATCCTCTTTGCATCCGTAAGTGCAATGGGACCGGGCCTTAAGATTCTGGTGTCATTATGTTCTATTGCTTGTGTTTGTGTTGTGTTGAATTCTAGTATCACATGATCACTTTCATCCAAGTAGTTTCAACTTCCTCTATCACTTCATTCCTATTTGTAAGAATTAAGTCCAGTATGGCTGTCCCACTAGTTCCATCCTACTAGTTTTTTGGACAACAAAGTTCCATCCTTCCTTTTGGACAACAAAGTTGTCAGCAAGGCTGGTTAGGAATCTATTTGATTTCTCACTTTGTGCAGAATTAGTTTTCCAATTGATATCAGGGTAATTGAAGTCCCCCATTACTATTGTTGTATGTTTCCTACATATATTTGTTAGTTTGTTGCCAAAAAGGACATCTATTTTTTTCTGCTTGATTGGGTGGCCTATAATATACACCTATGGCCATTCCATTCTTTTTTTCTTTTATATTGACCCAGATGCATTCTATGAGGTTTTCATCTTTGGTTTCATGCATTTTTGTAGCAATATAGTGGTCCTTTACATACAGTGCAACTCTACCTCCTCTTTTATGAGATCTGGGGGGTTTTTGGGACAGTTTGTATCCTTCTATGAGTATATTCCGGTCATACTTAATTATATCATATCTATCTTCATGTGTTAATAGTTCAAGTTCACCCTATTTTTTTCTCAGGCTTTGTGCATTTTTGTATAGACACTTGAGATCTTTATGTCTGACTCTGGGTATGCTTCCTATGTCTCCTATTTGAGTTTGTCTTTCTTCCCACCCCTCCTTTTTTCATTATTTGGCTTGCTTTGTAGGGGTTTTGGTTTGAAATTAGGTCCTGGAGATCCTAAAGACTGGTCACTCTTCCCCCTCAATTTTAGTTTAAAGCCCTCCTGATAAGTTGAGTCAGTTGTTTTTTGAAAACATTCTTCCCAGACTTTATGAGGTGCAACGCATCCCTTGGCAGAAGCCCATCATGGAGATAGTACAGACCATGGTCCAGGAATCCAAAGGTTTTTTGGCAACACTAACCCTTTAGCCAGTTTATAGAATTTATAGAATTTATAGAATTCTTTAACTTATAGAATTCTCTGTTCTCTTACCGTATCTTGTCCTTTTGTTGGCAATATTGTTGAAAAAACTACTTGTACATCTAAGTCCTTGACTTTCTGCCTAGCTGCTCATAATCACTCAATATTTGTTTTCAAGTCCTTTTTTGTGTCATGTAGTAGTAGGAAAGGGTAGTAGTCTGTGGGCCTAATTATTTTGCTCTGGTTCTCAGCCACATCCTTGATTTTTACTCCAGGTAGACAACATACCTCCCCAGATTGCATGTTTGGTCTGCAGATGGTTGGTTCTATTCCTTTGAGAATAGAATCTCCTATCACGAACACTTGCCTTTCCATTTTAGGGGTTGCAATTTGGGGTGCTTTTCTGTTTATCCCAGGTGAGTTTGATGTGACTGTTTTTCAGAGATGTTGGATGATGCCTCTTTTCTAAGTGTTTGCATGTTTTCTTTGAGGGGGAGGTTGTAGGTCTGAGTATTTTCAACTGGGGGAGAAATCTGTTGCTCAGTTTTAATGGGGCTGCTTCCAATTGGCTTAATTTGGGCAGCAGAAGTTTGTTGGATGTGTGCTACTTCTGTCTTTGATTATTGTGTAACATTATGTGTGACATGCCTCCATTTGTTTTCCTCCAAGGGTTTATCAGCAAGGTCAAATCCTCTGAGAATTGTTTGTTCATTATTTGGTTCAATTTGGGCATGGCTTTCTTGTGTAGGTTGCAGTTTGGCCAGAGCTGTGTCTAGATTCCTTATTTTTTTCCTTTAGTAGTTCACATAGCTTACATTTAATACATGTGTAATTTGGGTGTTCTTTGGACATAAGCACTTACATGGAACATATATTGCATATCACAATGGTATCAGTCACCTGTTCCATGAGTTTATTTCTTTTTGCTGGTTCTTTTAAGGGTAGAGAGTTTTCTATTTTTTTTCCTATCCTTTTTTTCTGCCTTTTTGTGCTTGTTTCTATATCTTATTATTTATTATTTGTTTTATTTAGTACTTACTATTATGTTAGTTTTTTTAAATCCCTTTCTTCCCTATACTTTTTAAAAAGTTTTGAGCTCCATTTCCCCCATCTTATTATTTAATGTTTAGCTTATTTATTTGATTGATCTTTATTAATCCTATTCTTCCTTGATTTCTAATTTTTCACTCTTGTCTTTATTATTTGCCTATTTATTTGTCTTTTATTTTCTGTCCTGTATTTACTTTTATTCTCTACCAGGGTCTTCAATCCCTGCTTATTGGAACTTTAGGGTTTGTTTATTGCCTTCATTTCCCTCATTTGCTGCTCCCGCCACTTGTTTTCTTTGCCAGCTCCCTTCTGTCCTTTGGTGCTCCGGTCTTTTCAGCCTTGTCCCTGCTCTGGCCAGCTCTCTCGTGCAGCTTTCTGATCAGTTCTGCTCTGCTGTCTGGTCTGATCCACTCAGTTCCACTGTCTCTTTCCCAGTTGCTCTCTGCAGTGCTGTCATGCTCTACCTCAGTTGCTGCCCCATGCTGCTGCTGGCTCTCCTCCCTGCTGCTTTTTGCTCTCTTTGAAAACTTCGTATTTCCAAAGGAACCTTTTACTGAAAAGGGGTGAAAGCAAGTCAGAATTCAAAGCAGGCTCTGAGGTCCCTCAGGGAATAAAACTAGAATATAGGAAATTAGAGACCCCTCCCAATAGTCTGATGTGGATTCTACCAATCTACAGGTGTGAAGATATTATTGTACTGGTGTCTTTGAGGAAGCGGATAAGAAAAGTTTCTCAGGGCTATCTTCCAGTGTTGCAATCTACATGGCCCCTTCCTCCCTTTGCATTCCTCAAAGAGGTGAGAATTTTCCAGACATTTGAGGCACCAGGCAATGGTTATAAATCAGGTAAAAGGTTAAGCAAGAAATAGGATACCTAGGATACATAGAGAGAAAAAAGAACTGAATGTATTAAATCCAACGTTCCCCCCTCCACCGAAGAATGGCAGATCACAGTTACTTTCTCATCAACTAATCTATGTATATATTTCTTTTTTTCCTCTGTTTTCAGTTTATGTGTAAGCCATTTTCCAGGCTTATTCACATTTTCAGAAAAAATTGTTTTGCATTTTTAATTTTTTGAGCCAATTCTTATTTAAAACAATTCTTCTTTTACACAATTCAGGTTGTGCTTTGTTAATTCAATTTGATTTTTTAACGTCTTTTTGTGGTTCTTTCTGTAATACTAATTCCACTCTTTTATGTTCTTCTAATATCTTTTGGTTTATTTTCTTATTTTTTTCTCTGTGTAGGTTATAGCTAATCCTCGAATATACACCTTGGCAGTGTCCTATACATTTTGTAGTGAGATTTCTTCTTTTCTGTTCTCTTTTAAAAAAAGTCAGTTTCTCTCTCCATAGTTTGTATAAATTCCTCATCTTTTAGTATTGACTGGTTTAACGCCCATCTCCATTTTTTCTTTTGTCTTTTCCACTTGACTATCATTGGGTTGTGATCTGCTCAGCCACTTGACTCTATCTCTATTTCTTCAACATTTGACTTTAACTCCACTGACATCCATATCATATCTATTCTTGAACAGGACATATGTCTATTTGAATAAAATATATATTGATTTCTCTTACAATTTACCTCCCTCCATACATCTTGAATACCTATTTCTCCCACCATTTTAAAGAAAGTCTTTGGGAGTGATTTCCTAGCTTTTTTATTTGCTTTGCTGTTTTTGTAATAAAGTTCTACATCGACAATTGCATTAAAGTCTCCTATTGTACATATATTTTCATATTCCAATTCTATAATTTTCTTGTGTTACTTTTCATTAAAAAAATCTTGTTTATTATTGGGTGCATATATTGCTACAGAAATATCTGTTTATAATTCATAGTTACCTCCACCATCATCTGGTGGAGGTAACTGAATTATCATCTCCACTTGCCATCTTCATCTGCAAAGATTTGTTTGGCATTTGTTGATTCTTTAATATTTAATGCCACACCTCCTTTTTTTTGCTATGCTAGTGAAAAGTATAATTTTCCAAGTTTAGAATATTCCAATAGTTTATAATGTTGTTTTTTTTAATGTGGACCTCTTGAAAACAAGTTATATCTAGTTTTAGCTTTCCTAATTTATTGAAAGTCCTTTTGCTTTTCATAGGGGAATTCAGTCCATTTATATTAATTAACAAAAATTGTATTTCTTCTTCCATGTTTTTTACTTGTAAACAGGTCTTGTTCTAGTCACTTATTTTCTCTCTCTGACCTTTTGTCTCTGCACCTTCTCGTTCTGCTCTTTCCTTTAATTCTATTTCATCTTCTTTTGGTTGTGTGCTTCCTCCTCCTGATGCTTCCTCTTTTTTATCATCTACTACCTCTTTCTTTCTTCCTCATATGGTCCAAATTGCTCATCAAAAATTGCTGTGCTTTATGGTATCCAGTCTGTATACACTGCTCAAAAAAAAGAGAGAACACAAAAATAAGACATCCTAGATCTGAATGAATGAAATATTCTGAGTAAATACTTTATTCATTACATAGTTGAATGTGCTGACAACAAAATCACACAAAAATTATCAATGGAAATCAAATTTGAAATTTAATTAAAACTGCAATGGGTGGTCTGGATTTGGAGTTAGCATTCAAAATGAAAAGTGGAAAAAAAACATTAAAGGTTGATCCAACTTTGATGTAATGTCTTAAAACATTGAGGCTCAAAATGAAGCTCAGTACTGGGTGTGGCCTCCACGTGCCTGTATGACCTCCTTACAATGCCTGGGCATGCTCCTGATGAGGTGGCGGATGGTCTCCTGAGGGATCTCCTCCCAACCTAGACTAAAGCATCCCCCCATATCCTGACAGTCTGTAGTGCAACGTGGTGTTTGGCAGATGGAGCGAGACATGATGTCCAGATATGCTCAATTGGATTTCAGTCGGGGAACGGCGGGCCAGTCCATAGCATCAATGCCTTTTGTCTTGCAGGAAACCACTGACACATTCCAGCCACATGAGGTGTAGCATTGTCGTGCATTAGGAGGAACCCAGACCAACCACACCAGCAATATGTCTCACAAGGGTTTGAGGATCTCATCTCGGTACCTAATGGGGCGTCAGGCTACTCTGGTGAGCACATGGAGGGCTGTGTGGTCCTCTAAAGAAATGCCACCCACACCATTACTGACCCACTGCCAAACTGGTCATGCTGGAGGATGTTGCAGCACACGCAGAACATTCTCCACGGCTCCCAGACCCTGTCACGTCTATCATATGTGCTCAGTATTAACTGCTTTCATCTGTGAGGAAACACAGGGCACCATAGGGGAAAATTGCCAATCTTGGTGTTACCTGGCAAATGCCAAACGTCTGCATGGTGTTGGGCTGTAAGCATAACCCCCACCTGTGGTACGTCGGGCCCTCATACTGGCCCTCATGGAGTCTGTTCTGACTGTTTGAGCAGCCACATGCACATTTGTGGCCGCTGGAGGGTCATTTTGAGGGCTCTTTGGCAGTGTTTCCTCCTGTCCCTCCTTGCACAAAGGCGGAGGTAGCGGTCCTGTGCTGGGTTGTTGCCCTCTACGCCTCCTCACATCTCCTGATGTACTGGCCTGCTCCGCTGTTAGCACCTCATGCTCTGGACACTACACTATAAACACGAAGCGAACAGCAACCTTCTTGCCACAGCTCGCAATTGATGTGCCATCCTGGATGAAGCTGCACTACGCTGAGCCACTGTGTGGGTTGTAATTCTGTCTCATGCTACCACGACCACTAGAGTGAAAGCACTGCCAGCATTCAAAAGTGACCAAACTATCAGCCAGAAAGCATAGGAACTGAGAAGTGATCTGTGGTCACTACCTGCAAAACCATTTCTTTATTGGGGATGTCTTGCTAACTGCACTTGTTGTCTATTCCATTTGCACAACAGCATGTGAAATTTGGAGTTACATTGTGTTGTTTAAGTGTTGCCTTTATTTTTTTGAGCAATGTATTTGTTCCATTCAGGTCACCAATATTCAGCCATCTAAAATTTACATCATGTTTAATTAATTATCTTATTAAAAATTGGTATTGGCTTCTCATGTCTCTTTCTCTTCTGGGGAATCTGTTTCAAAACTACTATTTCTCTCCCTTTGTATTTCAATGGGTTATCTCTTACTCTTTGAAGTATTTCTCTTCTTATTGCCTTCTTAGTAAATCACACATGTATCTCTCTGGGAAATTTATTTCTTTATGCAAATCTTATATTAGGAGGACAAAAGAAAGGAGAGATAAATCTTCCTTACTATTTCCCAGCTTCTGTTTACTTTCTCTGTTTAGTTTTCATATAAGAGCTACACTGCTTAGAAAATTACACTGTTTCACTATCTATCTCTGCTGTCCCATAGAAACAGTTTGGTGGAGCAGGTGTTATTTGTAGCAAATAAGCTTATCTTTCACAGGCTTTTAGTATCATGCACAATTTCTACCTCTCTGTTTTTCTCCACTTCTGCCTCTCTGTTTTTCTCCACTGTTGCTCTATCTCTCTCTTTTCTCTCTCATTAGTTTGAATTGGATTATCAGATCCAAAAATTTTCAAAAGTCCCAGGAATCTAAATTCATGTTCCACAAAATCTTCAAAATAGTTGATAATATAGTTAGAATTCCAGTCCGACTTTCCTAGCTTTTAAATTTTGTCCTCTTTCCAGCTGAATCTCTTTTGTTTGTTTCCAGTTTTATAATTAGTTCTCAGGCTTTCTCATCACTATTCTTGCGGGGTGGAAAACAAACAATTTCACCTCCTCTTGTTTGAGTCTCACTTTCACCAAGCTTAATTTAAAGGGGAAGGTTTCTCAAAATCTCCCCCAGATCGATCACACTGTTCCTCTGTTTCTATGCTTGCTTTATCGGTCGACTGTTACAGCTTTGGTCAGCTATGCAATGGCTGTCTTTTTGTTCCTGCCGGCATGAGAGCTTCCTCCAAATCAAACAAGGAGTTTGTGATCTCCTTGTGATCGGCGGATTGTCCTCTCTGTCTTCATCACGCCTTTGGGGATTAGATAAAACTCATGGAGTTTAATCATAATACTTATTGTATTTGAGTAAAAATATTCATATGG
The DNA here is from genome assembly GCA_004320025.1 of Laticauda laticaudata. Taxonomy (NCBI): domain Eukaryota; kingdom Metazoa; phylum Chordata; class Lepidosauria; order Squamata; family Elapidae; genus Laticauda; species Laticauda laticaudata. The sequence continues at coordinate 8,353 of BHFT01001431.1, forward strand.
CTCTATGACATTTGCATTAAAACTTATTGAGGGTATGCCATTTTAATACATTTGATTATATCTCAGTAAATATTTCAACATTTAGGTAAAGTTTTTGAGTTTTTCAAAAATTATAAACCAAATTTATGTATCTTCATATTCTGCCACTGATAACTATTAGAATGTTTTGTGATATTTATTACCTGCTATATTCATAATTGGATGAAATAAATGAATGAAATGAAATGTTTTTCGTTTCTCCTACCAACTTATACTAATTTCCTGCTACCGATAAAAACATTTTTTTTTAATTTCAGACAACTAAAAGTAATTAAATTGTTAATCCAATGTGTGCAAACTTGAATTTCTACTTGGCAAACATTGTTATATTTGATAAAACATACTATTTTCTGAAGGAAGTAATGTATGAAGACAGATTAAATTATATTATTATAACATTTGAATAAAAGTAGATCTTGAGAAAAATGGATGTGGAAAGCAATGAAATGAAAGTGAATATTGAATCATTGCTGGAATAGAAAGTATGAGACTTACATGAAAAAAAATATTGTAAATTAGATTATTCTTCCAATTTAATGTATTGAAAGAGGATACAGTGGAAGTTGTATGGAAGAGATGCACTAAAGCACTAAAGCATATGAAGTTATATTAATATAAAGTATGAAAAGGTCTGCTTATATATCTTCATATTACAAAAAATGAAGAAGTGATAGTGATTAAAATTATGCATAAAGGAATGGCTGAAATTATATATGATAAATAGGTTATAGCAAGATTTGGCATTATAGGTATATAGATACAAAGAGTTGTAAGGAATGTAATGAAAACAAGAGTTAAGATGGGAAAAAGAGAAGTGCAACAATTTTGATGAAAATTTTAAAATAATATCAGTAGAATAATTGTAGCTCAGTATTGAACTGCAGGGACCTTTTTTGGGAGGGGTAGGACCTCAGTGGTATCTGTGATTGGTTGTTTTTTTCCAGTCATTTCATTACCCAATTAGTAGCATCATTAGAGCTACCAGGTAGCAGAAAATGTCTGAAGGAAAACAACCAATCTCAGAGAGCATCAGGATCCCACTCCCCAAAAAGGTTTTTAAAAATGGAAATGAAGGACATAGGAAGAATATTTTTGTAAAGTGGATGGATTTAAAAGTAAGAGTAGTTTAGAGATTTGTATTGCAATTAGAATGGTGCTTTAAAAATAGTTTCAAAAAACAAAAAGAAAAAAATGAATTGATAATTACTACAAGAAAGTAGGCCACCTAATGAAAAGGAAGGACTCACTGGAGAAGAGCCTAATGCTGGGAACGATTGAGGGCAAAGGAAAATGGGATAACAGAGAATGAGGTGGGTGGATGGAGTCACTGAGGCAGTCGGCATGAGCTTAAATGGACTCCGGAGGATGATAGAGGACAAGAAGGCCTGGAATAACATCCATGGGGTCACAATGGGTCGGACACGATTTTGCAACTAACAACAATAACACAAAAAATTTGAAAGATGCAAGATGTGGATGGTATAACTAGAGAAATGATTAGAATGATTTTACAAATTATTTAACATATATCTGTACAAATGTATCCGTAACTTGAAAGATTGTTTTTCTATTGCACATAGGGAAGAATAGCATGATTAAATGTAAAAGTTATTGGGCTAATTTGTTAAGGATATCAAGATAATAACACAATTCTGACAAGAAATAATACAAGAGATGTTGATTTCAGAAATGCCATGTTAATGATGGGCAACAGATATGCAGATTAGAAATGTGCTTTTCAACAGGTATTGTGAATAGCCACTCTGTAGCTTCCTTGCCAGTTTCTGTGGTAGATAACATCTGAGTTTGAATTCACACTTCTTTTAATCATGGGCATTAGCATGGATGTTCAGGAGATTCCTTTAAACTAGATAAAATACCATTCTTTTAAAAGACAAAGGCATAATAATCCAAGAAACAAAGCAAGAGTCTATTACAGCTAAGCCGGGGGGGGGGGGGGNGGGGGGGGGGGGGGGGAATGGACTAAATCATTTTTCTCACAGAACTGAAGAAGCTTCTTAGATGAGAAGTGAAATATCTTCAAGGAAAAAAATAAAATCCAATTGCTTTTTGGGAAATTAATGTATCAATAACCAAAATAGATGTTCTTGACACAAAAAATAGATTGAATGTTTGTAACTTATATATAAATGTCAAATATGATTTGACATTATATATAAATGTCAAATTGTATGACTTGGGACAATATATACTGTATTAAAGATAGGGAAATAGATAGACAAGATTTAAAATGTACAAATGGGCTTCCAGCCATTTCTGGGGCTCCCAGGGCCTCCTGCTGCCATCTCTGTGGCTCCCAGGGACCCCCACAGCCACCTCCGGGGCTTCCAGGACCTCCTGCTGCCATCTCTGGGGCACCCAGGGCCTTCCATGGCCATCTCTGGGCTCGCAGGGCCTCCTGCTGCCATCTCCAGGGGTTCACTGGGCCTCACCCAGCCTACCTACCCGCCCCACCCATCTCCAGCCTCGGCTGGCTGGTTAAGCCACCATGTGACACGCCAGCTCTCTTTACCACATGGCAGCTGAGGCGCAACAAGCTGTGGGCCTTGAGCAGTCCTCCCAAAGTACCTCCACGTGCATGAGCAGTCACTCCTGGTGGCTGGAGAGTGGGTGCTCAAAGCTCCCTGCTACTATCACCGCTGCCACATGTCAAAGGCTGCCCATTTCCTTTGGGAGGATTGGGGTGGGGTGGGGTTGCTCAAAGCCCCATGCCACCATTGCCATTGCTGCACGCTGAAGGCCGCCTGTTTCCTTTGGGAGGATCGGGATGCGGTCCTGCCACCATCACCGCCACTACACACTGAAGGCTGCCTGTTTCCTTTGGGAGGATTGGGGTGGGGCAGGGGTGCTCGAAATCCCCTGCCACCATCACCACCGCATGTCAAAAGCTGCCCATTTCCTTTGAAAGGATCGGGGGGGGGCAGTGGTGCTCAAGGCCCCCTGCTGGGTGAAGCAAGCAGCCCCAAGAGTTCCCGCCCTCCCTTTTGGAGCACCTCCACCACCCAAAAGAAGCAAGCAGCAGCAAAGGGCCTCCAAAAAGGAGAGCAGGATCTCCCGGGGCTGTTCACTTTCTTCTTCTCCCACCGCTCACTTGCTTCCCATAGCTGCTGCCTCTGCTTGGCTGCCAGATGAAGTGAGCAGTCCCCGGAGTTCCCGCCCTCCCTATGGGAGTGCTTCTGCTGCCCAGGAGAAACAAGTGGAAGCGGAGGCACTCTGAAAGGGAGGGGCTGCTCACTTTCTTCTCCCACCACCTGTTCGCGCGCGTGTGTGTGTGTGTGTGGCAGAGAGAGAGAAGAATGGGGTCATAGAAAGTCAGTGTACAGGCATCCAATTCTGGAAGCATTAGGAACCTTTTGTTTACAATATCTGTAAATATTGAATTTTCCCTTCTGTGCTGCAAATTCATTTTTGTTAAGAGCATGGGACGTTTGAGTGTTACATTTCTGAAATGTTTTTTGTGTGCATTCATGGAAGTCGTTAGCTTTGATTTGTCAGTGTTGGGTTGCCTGATTATTACCTTCAGGTGAATTCTTGAGGTTAAATAGAGTCTAAGTAAATAATAAAGTTTATTCACAGTTCTAATGTCTGGTTTTTGAAAAAAAGGATCATTTCTCCAAGATGTTACTATTCTTGTAAGGGTTTTTGTTTTGTTTTGTGTAGGTTCTCTGTAAAATGCGCAAATGCAGAGCCACAAATGAAGAGAAAGAATATCTGGCTTATGAGTTGTCAGGGGATAAAAAAGTATTGAGAACCTGAGGCTTCTGTTTTGCCTGCGACATCTGGATTGGGGTTTAACGTGGCAACTTGTTCTTAGGTCTCTGATCTGGTTTCAATAGCTGTGATCCAATGTAAGAAGGATGTTGAGGGAACAAAGAGTGAAAAGGTGCAGAAGTAATTCATCCTGAACTTGAAAGTGGGGCCGTGGGGAGAATGAGCATTTGGACTGAAACTCATGTACTCGGTAGAATATAGTAAGAAGCACAGCTGGGTCTAGGAAGTTCACCAAGTCTGAAAGGTTAAGGGTTGACGTTAATTGATGATTAAATGGCTGCATGATTCCTGTAGCCCCTCAGTAGGGTGGTTTCTTTCTTTCTTTTCCTTGTATCTTTTCTTGGTTTTGTGACAGTTCTTTTCTTTCTTTCTTTCTTTCTTTCTTCTTTTTTATCTTTCTTAGTCTTTTCTTTCCTTTCTTTCTTTCTTCCTTCCTTCCTTTCCTTCCTTTCCTTCCTTCCTTCCTTCCTCCTCCTTCCTTCTTCCTTCCTTCCTTCCTTCCTTCCTTCCTGTTATGTCCTTTCTTCTGGCTGTTCTTTAATTCTATGATACTATAGATACTGGGGTTTGCCTGAGCATCCTCTTGTTTCTAAGCTTGCCTTGTTCCTGTTGATTGAATGTATTTTTTTTTTGAAGACCCTGCACAAAGATTGAAAAGCAATAAGTCCCTGCTTTGCAGGCTATTCTCTTATTCTGTTTCATACAATAGAACAGAGTCAAACTAGAAGAATCGCCACCCCTGTGTGTGTGTATGTGTGTGTGTTTCGTAGGCTACGCTTGCTTTTAGAAAAAGAGCGGGAAAGGAGAAAAGGGACAGAAAGAAGAGAGAAAGAGGAGGGGGGGGAGAGAAAGAGAAGGATACAGAAAGAGAAGGGAAAGAGCAGGAAAGAGAGGAGGAGAGAGGAAAGAAAGTGAGAGAGAGAGAGGAAGATACAGGAAGGGAGAAGAAGAAGAAAGAGAAGAAGAAAAGAAGAAGAAGAGAAGGGAAGAGAGAAAGTGAAAAGAAGGGGATGGGTAGAAGGGACAGAAATAAAGGGAAGAAAGAAAGAGGAAGAGAGAATAAATGAGACTACTATGGAGGATAGATATACATTGGAGGAGGGAGGGAGAGAGAAAAAAAGGAGAGGAAGGAAGGACATAAACCCTGGCTTCAGAAGACTTTGAAGGAGCACAGCAATCTAGTGCTGGCCTGCAAGGAATCTCGGAGGTCATCTAGTCCAACCCCCTGCTCCAGCAGGAGATCCTTACAAAATCAAAGAATAGCAGGGTTAGAAGGAAGGGTGTGTGTGTGTGTGTCTGTCTGTCTGTCTGTCTGTCTGTCAAAACTCCAAAACAGGTCAAGTAGCTCTGGGCATAGTCATAAATTAGAACACTTGCTAAGCAACTGGCCATTAAGCGAGGACCACTTGTATTTGGTGTGCTGCTCACATGGCCACCAAGTCACGCTCATTTAGTCATAAGACCACCAAGCCACACCCACCCAATCATGTGACCAACAAGCCATGGCCACAGAACAGGTTGTTGCAAAATTTGAATCCCACCCTTGAGTACTTCTGGCTACTTGATTATATAAAAGTGAGAATTGAGTATATCAAGAGAAACAAACAGAAAAAGGGAGAGAAGAAAAATGCAGTTAAGGTGAGAACTTTAAAGAACCAGGAAAATACATATAAGTATCTGTTTGGAGTGAGGTTGGTTTGAAGGATACAAAAAATGACAAAGAGATGTAGGTCAGAAAATGTCCTACTTGTATGATAATTCAATTTCAAATAATTATTAATTATTCTAAAAAATTGAGAAGCAGATGCTTTATACCCTCAACCATCCACTCCCAGCCCTATCAGTAGTGCTTAGAAGGTTTTGAATTGAATTTGATTATTTGAATAATATTTATTATTAAGTTATGTGAAACTTTTTTCTTGAAAAGCTATTCCTTTTTAAATGCATTTCCTTTTCTTTTTCTTACCTCATACCTTTAATTCTTTGTTCTGTTGTTCTCTGCTTTTTTTCTTGAACAATGGTTCTTACCAATTAAGAGATTGGAATGATGGATACATGTGTATGTATAATGAACACAATGAAAAACATTGTTTTGGGAGTGTCTGTACAAATAATTTTGATCTTTTAGCTTTGTGTTGATGTCTTGATCTTAATTTTCAAATTTTTATCTAAATTTTAATTAAAATTAAATGACTCCAAATAACAAAAACTTGGATTGGTGAAAACACAGAGATTTTATATGTAAGCTTAAATCAAAGCAGACAAAAGTTTAAAAGCTGTTTGCAAAGAGCGGTAGGATCTTAGCTTATCTCAAACATGAGGTTTGAGCTAAGAACCATACCTTAAGATTTCAATACATTACAATTTATAGTTTTTCTATCCCGACGCCCCCCATGCCCCTCCTATATCGATCCAGTGACTGAACACAGCTAATCCGAAATGCCTTATGGAGCCTTATGGAGACAACATCATTTCCTTCAACACCTCCCAATGACCACCCATCACATATTTTAACAACATGGCTTTTTCTTATCTTACTTGGCATTAAGGAATGTCCCTTCAGCAGGGCCCCTTTCTAACGGTCCGAGAACAACATAATGATTATATGCATCTCTAACATATTCACCTATGCAAAGTAAAAGTCTGGTAAACTTAAGCATATGCTTTGAAAAACAAAATCTTCAATTGATTAAATAAAGTTAGGGCAATGTTTGTAAATGTATTAGAAAATATATTTACAGCAGGATTAAATCAAGATAGCAAATGTCTATAGAGCAACTGTCTTCTTAATGCTATATTATACTATTCTCTTCACTTTCATTTTATTTTTGAACTTTTGTTATTTCTAACAAAATTAAGCCCTTATTTATAATAAATAAGTTTGAAGTAGCATATTCATGAATTCTTCAACATTCCTGATCATTTTGTACACACTATGGGCTTGTTTCCTTTTTTTATTTGCTTTCAGGTGGTAGCCATTAATTTTTAAAACTGCCACTTTTTCCGGTTTTTCAGTCTCTTTGTGAATTATTGTATAATTGTGATTGTGTATTTATGAATCACTGAGAGAGAGTAGTTTGAGAGACTACTAATGGATTCTATTTAAATACACTGACAAGAATCAATTTTATAAATGAATATTTTGTTGACAGCTATTTTTAACATTAAGTATTAATTAAGTTCTAATATTTTTTCTGATACTATTCTTTTTTTGGAGTATGCTTCCAAATTGTATTTCTGTATAAGTATAATTTTATTTCTGACTTCAGTATAGTTTTCATTTCAGGTAGAATTGTGGCTTTTGTGGATATTTTGGACATACTATGCTATCTATTTTTGGGAAATATAACTTATTATTGACCTGTTACTGCAAATAGTTTCTAAGACAAACATAATAATATGAGAAAATTGTGTTATATATAGACATATACATTGTATGGATGTTCAACTGTCACTTCAGAATAGACTAATTAATATCTGAAGAAGTTTGTCCATTTTTGGAAATGTAATCTTTCACAATGAAAATTGGCTGTTAATATTTTTAATGCAGTCTGACCCAGAAATGTTTCTGATGAATAAGAAAATTAAAAAAGGAAGAAACAAATCCACCAATCCAAGTAGGGGTTTGATTACATGAAAATTGGAATATAGCTTTTATTTCTTCATCTTAGTACGTTCCAATTTGCAAATGTAGAAAAATTTCTTGAATTTGTTAAAATATAATTATTTTAATATTAATTTATTTAACAAAATAAAAGTGTTTTGAGGGAGAAAATTGTACATGAATTCCTTTTTGGGTTTTTGGTGCTGGTTCCTGCCTCTAACATTAGAATATCAAAAAATATTTTAAGAGTATCATTTTTTTTGACTCCCTGAATTGCTACTGAGTATTTGTCAAGCTTTTTAAAAATACAAAGCACCAACTAGAAAATTGTTTGCATACAGATGTATAAATAATAATTGTTTTCAAGGTGTCATTATGCTAAATGTCAACAGATTTTGTTTCTTGTTTGATGATATAATCCTTTCATTCTATTTTCCATAAAGTCCAAACAGATAAATGATGAGGAATGAATTATTCAGGGTGACATATTCTGTGTGCTACTTAATTGATTTTACTATAAACTACTATGTATAGTTGGTTAAAAATATACTTTATCATGGTAAATGTTTCACATACAATTTACTTGATTAATTTTAAACTCATAGATACTATTAGCTCCCTAAAAACTAGACATTTTGAAATCCTATACCCATGAGTAAAACCAAGGGGGTATGTTTGGACAATTAAGAAATATAGTTCTATAATTTTTTTATTTGTATACTACAGGGATCTTGAAATTTGTGGCACAACAATTGCTAATTGTAGGTTTATCCAGGCAAAATGAGGAGCAAATCCCAGAATCAATGCCCTTAGTGGTTTTGACAGCATTTGTGCTTTGTGTCAGGATTCCGGCAGTTACTTCAATTAAATCATGAGCCTCGAGCCACACTCCCAAAACTAAAAAGGATTTTTTAGAAATTTACATTCTGGGATTAGCCTGGGTGGAGCCAACTCTGAGACACGTAATTCACTGTCACCCTTGATCCTGCTTCCCCTCCCCCCACTCCTCTGGGTGTATCATCCAACAAAACACATTCATAGCCAAGAGTTATGCTCTCCGATTAAATTTTTGTGCGGCAGAAGCTTCAGTCATCTAATCAGTCTCTGAAGAAAATATGAATGGAATGTACTTTTGATTCCACACTGCTGCCTGCTCTTTGAAACTCACTCCCTTCTTTCTGTTGACCACTATAAAATGTGCATACAAAATGTTTTTTGAGTTGACATTCGGCTCCCCTCACTTCTTGAAGGTGACCTGTACAGCACACACAAAAACAAATTGATTGCAGATATGGAAGCTTATGCTCACGAACCACCCCCCCAGGCTTGGTTAGGTTTTCTGCATGGATCCTTGCTACAGGGCGATCAGCTTGGACATTCTTACTCTTTACCCATGATGCCTCTGATTAAGGGTAGCCTTTCCACTTGATTAAACATTGGAGTTGTTTCCTGTGCCACCTCGAATTGAGGATTCGCTGCACCTATAATGGGTTTGACCTATGACCACAGGGTCTGGGGGCTCATGAGGTAGGGGCCTCAGTGTTGATCCGACCATGGGTTTTAATAGGCTTCTATGGAATACCGGGTATATTTTCCCTAATAATCGGGGAAACTTCAATTGCACCATGACTGGGTTGATGTTTTTTTTTATGGGAAATGGTCCCATGAACTTTGCCTCCAATTTCTTGCTAGGGAGTGTTAACCCCAGATATTTGATGGAGAGATAGACCTTTTCCCCCAACTGGAATGGTTGTTGTGGGGCTCGGTGTTTGTCTGCCTGTCTTTTATAGGTCTGTGCCACTTTTGCCAGTGCTTTGTTGACATTCTCCCAAGTTGCTTTCAGCATTGACATCCAATCGGTCAGGCTGACTGAGGAGGGGGGGGTCCCTTGGATATTCAGGCATTGGGATGAAGTCCATGCCGCTCACTATCTTGAAGGGAGTTAGTCCCATGCTATTGTGAACAGCCATTGTACATGACCTCCATGAAAGGCAGGAGGTCTACCCAATTGGAGTGCTAATAATTCACATAGCACCTGAGAATATTGCTCTACCATGGCATTCAATCTTTCTGCCCCCCCATTGGTGCTTGGATGAAAGGCCAAGCTAAGACCCGGGAACAACTCAAGAGACCGCAGGAACTCCCTCCAAAATTTAGCTGTGAATTGGACCTCTCTATCTGAGATAATTCTCCATGGTACTCCATGCAGACGGTAGATATACTTCAGGAACAGCTTGGCTAACTGGCGAGCTATGGGTAGTCTGCTGCAAGGTATGAAATGTGCCTATTTGGAAAATAAGTCAATTACAGTCCAAATCACTGTGTTTCCCCCACTTTTTGGCAACTCCACTATGAAGACCATTGCAATCTCCTCCCATGGCCTCATCGGCTCCACTACCATTTGTAGTAGTCTAGGGGGTTTCCTGTTTGTTTTTTAATTGTGGTGCAGATGGTGCAATTTTTCACATAACTGTCCACGTCTTTCTTTATACCAGGCCACCAGAACTGCCTCCGAGCCAAGTATAAAGTCTTTAAGAACCCAAAGTGGCCTGCCAGTTTAGTGTCGTGGCTCATCTGAAGAACTCGGGGTGCATGGGGATTCTGGAATGTAGAGTTTTGTTTCCTTGTAGGAACAAAAAAGAGGTTTGCAAAAAAAAAGTAGGTTATCTCTTTTTGTCAAGGTGTGTTGATTGTCCCGGAACCAGGGGTCTGCTAGCAGTTTGGTTTTGAGTTTCGTAGTTAGGTCGTCTGCGGGTTGGTCTTGCTGATCATGGCATTGTCTTCTGGTGGTTACTTGGGCAGCTATTTGGGTAGGGGAGATGATGGTGCTTTTGACTTCCTCCCTTTCACATTTGTACTGAGGCATGCAGGAGAGGGCGTCAGCCAGAAAGTTCCTCCCCTCCCCCCCGGGATGTGTTTTAGCATGAAATCAAATAGGTTGAAGTATTGAGCCCTTTGGACTTGTTTGGGTGATAGTTTTCATGGGGTCCTAAGGGCTTCCAGGTTTTTACAGTCAGTCCAGTCTTTGAATGATCTTTGCCCCCCTTCCAGAAGGTGGCACCAGGTTTGCTGTGCCCATCTCATTGTGAAAGCCTCTTTTTCCCATGCAGCCCATCGTCTTTCTGTGTCCATGAGCTTGCTGGAGGTATAACCGCAGGGCTGTAGGCTTCCTTGGTTGTTTCCGTGGAGTAACACTACTCCCACTGCTGCGTCACTGGCATCTGCTTGAATGACAAAGAGTTGTTCGGGGTCAGAATGCTTCAGTACTGGTTCTTTTGCAAACAGTTCTTTCAGTGTTTCAAATGTTTTTTGGCAGGTTAGGTCCCACTGTAGGGGTTGTCCCAGGTGGGATTTCGTTCCTGGACTCCCTATCTTTAAGAGGTCCATCATGGGTTTGGCAGTCCTTGCCAAGGAGGAGATGAATTGTTGCTAGAACTTTGCAAATTCCAAGAAGCTTTGTAGCTGTATGTGGGTATGAGGGGGCTCCTAGCCTAGAACGGCTTGTACTTTGGCTGGGTACATCTCTATGACTTCACTGGAGAATCGGTAGCCCAGGTAGTCCAACTGTGATCGGTGAAATTTGCATTTCGACAGTTTGACATACAGGTTTGCTGCCAGAAGTTTTTCCAGTACCTGGTGGACTAGGGGTATGTGGTTGGTTGTACATCATCTCAGTATAGATGAGAATGTTGTCTTAGTAGACAAGAACCCCCTTACAAAGATGTTCGTGTAGCACCTTGTTTATTAACTGCATGAACACCACCGGGGGGCCCCGTTGTCCAAAAGGCATGACTTTGAATTGGAAGCTCCTAGGGTACAGTTGAATGTTGTTTTCCATTCATCCCGCTCCCTGATGCGCACTTGATAGTATGCTTCCCTGAGATCTAATTTGCTAAAGACCTTCCCTTTGGCCAGGTGGGATAGCATGTCCTTCATGAGCAGGAGGGGGTATAGATTGTGTATGCACAGTTCTTTGATCGCTCTAAAGTCCATAATCTCATAGTTCCATCTTTTTTTTCTTTGAACAGCACTGGGGCAACCCGTGGTTTGGCTGGCTCAGTGAACCCTCTCCCTAAGTGTTTGTCTATATATTTGTGCATTTCTTGCATTTCCCGGGGCATCATGACATACATTTTGGGTTTTGATAGTTTTTGCCCCAGGAATGATTTCTATGGCGCAGTCTGTCTCAGGGTGGGGAGATAGGATGTCACACTCAATCTTGCTGAATATTTCTATTAATCTAATCCATTTTAAAACAATTCTTCCCCCCATAAAGTTGTTTGTTCCTTCATTGAGAAGTCTCAACATACACTGAGAATTCTTGGGTTATCTGATACAAAATACACTGGTTAACATTGATAAACTTGTATGTGATAATGTGTTGCTTGTGAAATGTACGTGGTAACAAATATGCAATGTAATCCTCTATTTTTTAGGAAGCTTTTGTTTTTACATGAAATTTTATAATACATCATTATGTTGTATTACATAATATAGTTTTCTGGTACATTGCTTCTGATTTTCATATTTTAAGAAATTATACCTGTTTTTTTTATTTTCTATGATAAAACAAATCCCACCCCCTGCCAAAAATAGAAATATTTATTCCATCACACAAGAAAACCACTAGAAACCATTCATTAGGAAATAACTATCTTGACTTTATGGAAAAAGTGGACTATAAATAATGAAATATTTCTCACTAAAATTTTTGATTATTACAATTCAGAATATTTAGATTTTATTTAAAAATAATTAAGGAAGGAATATTGCCAAAAAGTATATTATAATTCTACAGCCATGGACATAGATGTGAAAGTGAATTATAGATATTCAAATATAAGCATTATGAATTTGATGAAAAACTGTGTGTGCCACTAAAGAGATTTTCTTTATCAATTTCTTTATCACATTGTACAATTTCAAATGTTGAATACAAATATATTTTGCATAGAAGTAGAAGTTAATGTATTTCAGTCTAACAAAAATACTGTTATTTCCACTAAATTAACATATCATTTGAAGTGGGCAGATATCAATGCAATATTTTTGTATAATTAAAAGACTTAATGAGCCTATATTTAGAGACCCTTTGTGTAAGATTTTATATTAGAAAAAAGAGGGAAATCAATTATGCAAAAACTAATCTTTTCAGCTTATAGTTGAAATTAATTTAAAACATTTAATTTTTAAAATATTTTTCAGCTTGAAGAGAAGACTGACAAACCATATTCTGATGTATACACAAGGGTGAGTTATTGAACAGATTGGTTTTCAAATTATAAGTACAATTACAATGCCACTCAAAATATATCCTTCAGGTCCTCAGAATGCAGAAAAGATCTGTCTTCCTGTGTATCAGCAGTTGTCTTCATTATTTCTTTACATCTTTACAAGTAGAATAATTTGGGTTATGATGTATGCAACTAAACCTGTGCAAAATATTTTGCAAAATTAATTAGCATAAAATAAACACCTGTTTTAGAAGCGCCAAAGTGGCTTCAAACTTTGCAAAAGCTGTTCCCAATTGGATAATTTGTATGTAAATACCCAAATAGAATTTCTGCTTAGAGGTCTAATGGACTAGAATTAGTTTGCAGAACCACCAGATAAGTTATTGAAATAATCACTTTTAATACTCAGAGTTGCTTCATCTGGGCTAATGTAATTTATGAAGAATCCTTGCTGAATAATTTGCACAGTAAATTGTGGAATGAAATCTGAAAATATAATAAATCATTACATAGATTGAATGGAGAATGTTTAATATTTCCTGATGCAATTCAGTAAATTTATTTAATGTTACAATAGTCTATATAAGAAATTTTTTCCAAATTAAAATATTCTTCTTAGATTGATATTTAGCTAAGAAAACTATTAAAATATAAAGGAAATTTAAAACAATTGTCCTCTTTAGCCAGCATCTCACAATTCAGCAACTCCTTTAAGTGAAAATTCTTCTAGACGAGGAAGCGGAGATACAAGCAGCCTAATTGATCCTGATACCTCGTTAAGTGAATTGCGGGTGAGAAAATTTTATTGATTAACAGTAGAAGAAAATTCTTATATATTTGTATAAATCGAATTGTTATTACAGTCATAGACTAGTTAAGAAGGATAATTGTATATTTGCAATATGGAAGGAAGGAAGGAGGAAGAAAGGAAAGAGAAAGCTTAATTTTGAGGATTAGATTTGAAACATTTATTTCCTGGATGGAATAAATGGAATTTCTAATGGAATTTATGTATTAAAGTTACATTATTGGGGAATGATGCAGATCAACATTACTTTGAGAATACGGATTGCAAAACTGTATTAGGTTGAAAAATTCATCGAATCAAGATTCATCACCATAACTTTTTTCAACTGTATTCTAAATGCTTAAAAGTCAACAAATCTCAGTAAAACCAGTGATGTTGGTTAAATGTGTTTAGAAATATATTTTAAAGCCGAATAATTAATTAACATGAAATAGTTTGAATGTAATGTAAACTATATTTATTTATCATAAACTTAAATGAGGGAATACCTTATCATTTATTTATGTTTATCTATGCCATAATTTACCAGCTTACTCCCATGGGATTATATAAATATTGAAATAACAATAATATATAATTATACTGAACAGTGAAAGCTACATAACATAGATTTCTTTGCTTCTAGTTACTCTTGTGACTATAAAAGTATTTACTTTTTCCAAATTTTAAAATCAATGGACTGTATTTTGTAAATAATTGTTTCTTAATAAGATAGATTCACTCTAGTTTTTTTCTTGTATGATCTGGTCTATTAATCTTACTATAAGAAGAAAGCAGAACTTTTCTAAAAGTGTAACATAGTTTAGCATTGTTCTGAAATTCTATAGTTCTTGACAGTCATATGTCACAATGGTTTTAAAATGGGTTGGTTATATGATCAACCCAGTGGTGGTATTCTACCAGTTTGGCCCGATTCTGACATACCAATAGTGCCAAAGATCAGCTGGCAGAGAACCTGTTTGCTCTGAGTCTCTCCAATGTTCTGCAGTTGGGCCCACATGCCCATCCTGTTCCTAGGACCTTTTAAACCTCTCAGCTGTTTGGTGTGGCAGAGTGGATTGCTGTGCTACACAGCTGAGAGGCTTAGTAGCTTAGTTTTTAATGTTTTAACGCATGTGCAAAGCGCACATTTGGCATGCTCATGATTGTGCAAGTCACACGATCTCACCCCTGCAGTCATGCCCACCAAGCACGTCCACAGAACTGGTGATTGAAACTTTTTTATCCGACCAATGGACCAACCTGATTTTATAATCTTTTTTTGGGAATCATGAAGTAAATGTCATAGTTAAGTGAAGCAGTGGTTCCTGATGGGCTAAATTGTACCAAAAACTAGAAATAAGTGCAGTTTTTGGCAAAAGTGAGAAAAAAATGAGGGGATAGACTATGGGATGCTTTAAATGGTCATAAAAGTGGCTCTATTGCTAAGCAATTGAAGTACAGTTACGACACTGCAGAGGAGGCCCATGCATCAGAACTTTGAATCTGATTTGTAGTCTTCTGTTTTAGGTTAAGGCTAGGTCACACTGGTCGACGGATGCAAAACGTATGCAAAAAGGACACAGCAGACGAGCAAATTTTCCATCCGTTGTTATCCGCTCCCAAAAGTGCCCCAAATTTGCATAAACAGAGTGGACAACAACGGAAAGGAACAGACGTGGGGAGGATGTAGCGGGGATGTTAAAGCGGATGTTCGTAGGAAAGCCTAGCGGATGAAAGCGGACGACACAATCCGCAGGCTTCCAGGAAGAAAACAGTGAAGCGGACGCGTAGCGGAAGGAGCGGAATGGGTAGCGGATCGACGGCGGATGCATCTAGGATGCCTATAGGAATGCATAGCGGATGTGTAGTGGATGCAAAGCATTCCACTGGCATGCGGGAGGATGAATTGCATAAACTCCGCAGATATAAAAAGGATGCAGCTCGCAAGGCAGTGTCAGCTTCAGAGGAAAACCTGCTGCAGAGGACATCTTGAAAAAACACCATGGGGAAGAAGAGGAAGCTGTGGCCTATTCCCTGCTAGCCTCTGGCAAGAAGGACAGAACCACCATCCCCAGCCCCTGGTGCTGATTCTGAAGCTGCTGGTGCTGCTGCTAGTGCTTCGCTGGTGTTGCTGCTGCTGGTGCTTTCCCCTGCTTGCTGGTGCTGCTGGTGCTTCTCTGCTTCTGTGGTGCTGCTGGTGCTGCTCGTGCTTCTCCTGCTGCTGGCTGTGATGGACCAGCCCCAAGGCCCTCAAAGCCCCTGCTGGCTGGAAGGCCTTGAATCCCGCCCAGAGGGAGGAAGAGCACAGGCAAGGAGAAGGGGAGGAGGAAACAGTTAACTCCCATTTCAGAAGACCATTGAGGAAGGAGGATGGCTGGAATGGCTGATGGAAGAATGCAGTACCTGTGGAGAAAAGGGACAAGACTCTATCGAGACACAAAGAGGAAAGCAGCAGCGTGGAGAGAAGGCGGAGAGCCTGGACTACACTTCAGAGTGTACTCCTTGGGTGGTGGAAGCACATGCACACCTGATATGGCAAGCTGTACCTGAAGAAATCTGGGCAGGCCGCTGTAAGCTACTGACGGGGGAGACCTAGTGTTCATGGCCAGATGCAGCTTCCCTGGAGGGTGAAATCCGCCACACAGGAGCAGCCCTCTGTCAACCCTCCCTCAGTCAGCCACAGAGAACCACTCCTCTTCCAGCCAGAGGACAGCTACTTGTCCAGGCAGGGTCTTTGGCAGGGCTCCATGACAGAGACCCCACCGACAGCTGCACTCCCTGGTGCCGGAGGACGTGAGGATCCCCTGTCTCAGAGGGAGCAAGAAGAAGCAGCCACCAGAGACCAACCCACCCCCAGCTCCACCTCCAGAGAAAGCAGGCAGAGAGGCAGACCGGAGGGACAGGAGCCAGACGTCTTTGGAGATCAGGGGACATATAAAAGCCAGCACAGATCTCCCCTCTCCCAGCTGGCCTCCTTTGACATACCATCCTCTAACCAAAAGCCCTTCATCACGCTACGTGAGCCAGCACCCTTCATCGCCGTAGTACCAGGCTGATGAAGGAAGAGATTCACAGCTCTTCTGCACACCCTCCAGGCCCAGCTGAACCTGCTCCTAACCACTCCAGGTCTGCTCCTCCACCCCAGCGATGTCACAGCCCTTCCACGGATTCAACATCCCTCGCCAACCAGCTTGCCACTACCAGGATTCCCACAGCAGGAGGCAGCCCTTCCCAGTCCAGACCCAGGTTCCTCGGATGCCACAGATGCCACAGACGCCTCACCTGACCAGCCCCACTACACCTCCTCTGCAGACCAGACAGTCTGCAGACCTACACTGTCTGCAGACCAGACAGTCCCACTACACTCCTCCTTCCTCCACCCCACAGCCAAGCCCTTCCTCAGAAAAACATCTGTCATCAGTCTCGGGCTTCACTCCCAGGTCTTGAGGAAGGGCCTCTCAACTCACGGGGACTGAGTCAGCTCTCTGAGAGCTTCCTGGCACACAACCATCTCCTGTTGTACTCTTGGGGCAGGCACCCCAATGGAGCCTCAGACTAGCACTTCCAGCAACAGCCACCTCACAGTCCCTGGCCCCTTACATCTTGAGAACTATGGGCACGCCTCAGAGTGACTGAGAAGAGTGCCAGAGACTGATTGTTACTGTTCACTTTATCTTTGCTTAAGACTTTCTTGGGTCATTTTGTTTATAATAAAGTCATACAGTTTGTTATTAATAAAGGTATCTTTTGTTCAATCCAACCCAAAACTTTGGTTTTTCAATTTTTTTTTTTACTAATAAAAGTGTGTGGGGGAAAACTTTGAAAAAAGGTTAAGCCTTTGCATGCTTGTGGATTGGTAGGATATTGTGGGATGGGTAAGGATAGCTGTGGGATTGGTAAGGATAACTGTTGGGATGGATAGCTGTGGGATGGGTAATGATAGCTGTGGTTGGTAAGAATAGCTGTGGGATAAGGATAGTTGTGGGATGGGTAAGGATAGTTGTGGGATAGATAAACCTCCATGCAAGCATAGTGGGACTGTTATGGTCCACCTCCTGCCACATATATGGCCCTTTATTATCAATAACAATTTATTCATTGATCAAACAGATTTCAACATAAACAAAACTCTTTATTAATGCCCTGTTCATTGTCGGGCCATCTCAACATATACATGGCACAGTCTCATCAGGATGTTATAGAAGATAGGGCTGAAGGAAGCATCCATTAAAGCATCTCCCATCCTGTCTTGCCACTCACTGCTCCAGGCTGGGTAGTTGCCACCAGTGTTTCAGGAGGTTGCGCTGCTTCTTCCTTCACGTGAAGGCTCTGTTGGGGCCTGCACATCCACAGTGTCTATCAGGTTTTGTCCTTGCCTCCATTCACAGGCTCCATGTCCCCGATTGCCTTTGTGGGCGGTCCCACAAGCCTGTTCTGCAACACTGGATAGGCGGGTGCGCATGAGATTGTGGCAGGATGCAGCAAAGCTTTCCATGATGCTCTTCACAGTCTGTGGCCAATGCTGCATGGTAGTGAGAAGTACCTGGAAACCTGTTGGCCAGGATGCCAAAGGCGTTGTCCACCACCCGCCTTGCCCTGACAGCCTGTAGTTGAAGATCCTTCTCTTCACGGGTGAAGCATCTGGAAAGTGTAGGGCTTCGATGAGGGTTCTGGAGGGGAAGTTTCATCCAACCACGATGAAGTAGGCACATCTTGGGTGTCGTTGGGTAGGGGATCTGGATCTGGGAAAACCCATGATGAAGGTTGCATTCCAGCCTATCCTTGAGGTTCACCGGCCTTGTATATCTGGGCATCTGAAAGCTGACCCGTTGCCTGAAGTATTGATGTACTTGAACTTGTAGTCAGCATCAACCCATGGCAAAGAGGATGATGCTGAAGAGCCCTTGTACTTGAAATAATTGGAACCTCAGTTGGCTGGGAGCTTTGGCAGGCCACATGCTTCCCATCTATGTCTCCAACGTGTGGGGAAAGTTCCACCTCTGATTACCAATGCTCTGCACTTTCCGTCCAGCCTTCTTCAGTGGTGGGGACACTGAGGAGCTCCTCCACGTATTCTTTCGAAGATTGGCCTGCCACCACTTCTTCTACCACATGCTAATTGTGTCGTGTGTGGGCACCTCCAGCGTCATACTGCATGTTCTGTACAATGGTTTGCAGAGGCCAGGTGGCGCAGAGTCAGTGCCACACCTTCAGTCCAGGGGTCCAAGGCTGGATGGAAGTTGATGCTCGGCTTGGTCAACCTGGGGTTCTTCAAAGACGCTCCCACAACTTTGCCAAACATGGCTGGTGGCATCCTCACTCTAATGTGCTGGAAATGCACGAGGGTTCTTCACTTCCTCGCTCCACCATCCAGCCCCTGTCATAGGTCCAAACTCCACTCTTCTCCCGATCCTCTTCGACCCAGACAAGCGCTTGGACACTCCTTCTCTTTGCATAGAAAAGGTGAAACTGTTCTGAAGAGGGCTTGGTTTCTGGTGTTGAATGATCCAGCTACCAAAAGGAGCGTGCAATGATCCCATGGTGGAGATCAATGGATGATTGTGGAAGAGCAAGACCAAGGCTGAAGAAGGTCGCAGACCAGGGCTTGCTGGATCGATAGTGAGATCCAGTGATTTCCTCTCCCTTTTTTATATAGGAAATGTTGGTTTTCCACCAGGGTCCTTCCAATACTCTAGGCATCCTCCCAGACATCCTTAAAATATCTGAGATACGTCCCATATACCGAAAGTTTTGTCCGTTCAATGCTTATATCCAGCTGTATCCGCTTTATCCTTTTCTATGTCCTGCTACTAACGCTGTGTGGATGTTCCGCGTACCTTTTGTTTCCTCCCTCTTTCCGTTTTCAGCTGCAGCGGATGTGAGTGCGCGGATGCCCAGGGATGCCGAGAGGATAATTCAGACGTGTAATGATGACAATGGAATAGAACATTTTGTTGCCCGTATGTTCGTAGATGTAGATCGTACCGGCGGAAAGTTCATCCGCGTCAAAAAGTTTTGTTGCAGCTCAAAACCTTTTTGAGCGGTATGAAAATAGCAGTAGACGGATGTTTGACGGATAGAGGCGTATAAAAGACGTACGCAGTGAGTTACAGAAAGAACAGATGCACTGCGTTTTCCAACGATGGCAAGCTTTTTTGTCCGTTTTTACATTCCTCTTTGCATCCGTTGGTGCGCGTTGGTGAACATGGGCTTTAGGAGCACCTTTGAACAGGACTACCAGTATTTAGAACTTGCTATTAATAATGTTTTAATTTGAAATGTCATTCATGTATCTTTTCAGATTTGCATTCAACAACAAGATTGTGAAACAGTTTATGTTTGTAACTGGTATTCTCAGAGATTGTATTTTAAATGTACATAGATTTCATAAAGAAATACAGACTTAAATTTATTTTATTTCCATCTTCGTATCAAAGGGGTATCTCATTAATTTAATTTAATTTAATTTGTAATGTTGTTAAGGTAAAACATCACGTCATATCACCTGATTTTAAATCATACAATTATATGATCAATCTTTATGCTGTTCTCATCAATGGTCATTCCTATGTCCTACAGGAATATCTATGATCTTAAGGACCAGATTACACGATTGTAGAGGGAGATATATGCAGGGACTTAAAAGGAACTAAAGGTATTAGGGTTTCTCCCAAGCATGTACTCACTATTGTAATAATTGGTAATGGCATTTTTACCAAATTTCATTAAAACAAAGCTTAACTAATATACTAATTACTGCTTTTTATTAGTATTGTATCTAACAAAGTAAATTGGACAATTGGTTTTGTACATATACTGTATTTTTCAGAGTTATAAAAAGATCTTTTTCTCCCCCCAAAGTGGGTGGAAATGTCTGTGTATCTTTTATACAGTGAATACCAGGATTTCATTTTTGGCCTCTCCACGCATTGCCATTTTTTGCCCTCTCCCAGCATTCAGAATACTCTTAGGAGGCCTCCATGCTCCCGTTTTTTGCCCTTTTTTGACCTGCAGAATGTTCTGGATGCCCAAGGAGGTCAAAAATGGGATACATTTGAGGCCTTGGGAGACCAAAAAATAGATGCATTTTTGCTTGTAGAGTGCTTCTGGATGTTGGGGAGGGCCAAAAATGGGACCTGCAGAGGCAAAAAACATGATTCTTATTGTTTCCTCCTCCTAAGACAAGGTGCATCTTTATAGTCCCGGTGCATCTTATACTCTGAAAAGTATGGTAGTTACTTAGTGTATTTTACCTTTACTCAAGTAGCCATCAAAATGTGAAAGCCAGTTTTGCTGAATGTTACCATGTTTCCTCCAACAATTACGACCTCCACCCACACAAGAAGGCCAGCCATGATTTTCTAGGCATGAGGTGAAGTTAATCCCCGCCCCCAAATTTTAGGCCTATTTAAATCATGCGTTTCCTGCCATTTCTCACATGTTGGTTAGAACTACATGAAGGTGAAGAGAAGAAATGGGCAAGGGAAGGGCGGGGGGGATGGGGAGAAAAACTTGCCCTTTAGGAAGTGCCCTGCAGGTAGCCTAGTCAAGAATACCTCGATAAGCCGAATGGAAGGCTCCCCGAAGGCAGAGTCCCTAGCCGCTTCAGGTGTGGCGTGGCTGCCCATGTCCCCTCGCCCATGTCCCCTCCGCCTCTCTTTCAAGGCTATGGAAGCTCCCTAGTGCAGTCACCAGCCATTTTTTGGATCGGCTGTAGAATTGGCCTTCGGGACGAGCACGCGCGCGCACGGCGCACACAACACAACACAACACCACATACACATTCCCTCGCTGTGAGGCTTGCTTCTACCGGCTGATTGAAGTGGCTGGTGACTGCATTTGGAAGCTTCCATCTCCCGAAAGAGACTTGCCCCAAAGGCGAGGAACCCCCCGGCAAGCTACGCCTCGCCCTGAAGCAGCTGGGGATTCTGCCTTCCAAGGGAGCTTTCATCTGCTGAAAGAAGCAGCCTCGTGGTCGAGGGGAGTATGTGTGTGTGTCGTGTTGTGTGTGCTCTCGCCCCGGAGCCTTTTCTACCAGCCCGATTGAAGTGGCTGGTGGACTGCATTTGGGGAGCTTCCATCGCCAAAGGCCAGGGGACCACTGCCCAAAGAGACTGCCCAAAGCAAGGGACCACGGCAGCCACGCCTCACCCGAAACAGCTGGGACTCTGCCTTCAAGGGAGCTTTCATCATGCCAAGAAGCAGCCTCGCAGCGAGGGGAGTGTGTGTGTGTGTGTGTGTGTGTGTGTGTGTGTGTGTGTGTGGTGTGCACTTGCCCCGACGCCATTTCTACTGGTCGATTTGAACTGGCTGGTGATTGCATTGGGGAAGCTTCCATGGCCCGAAAAGAGACTGCCTAAAGGTGAGGGGACCACGGGCAGCCACGCCACGCCCTGAAGCAGCTGGGACTCTGGCCTTGGGAGCTTTTGTTGGCTTGATAGAAGCGGCCTCGTGGCGAGGTACCAATGCGGTATGGGCTGCTCTTAGGTGGGGGAAAGGAAATTAAGTCACGCCCCGAAAAGACAGCCAAGCTGTATTTTTTCTACGGGCATGCACAGCATAACAAAGAAAAAAAAGGCCCGGCTTTATTTTGTGAGAAACACAGTCAAAAAAAAAAAAGGCCCGGCTTTATTTTGTGAGAAACACGGTATTTAGCAAAAGTTGTATAAAAAGTAGTAGTAATAGATTGTGCTATCAAATACTAAGATTGTTCTACCATGTTGGTCTCAATTCTTAGGGACCACATAAATAGATTTTCTTCATAATGTTCTATTTCTAAACTCATGTCTTCTAATGGTGCATTTATTGTCATTGTAACTGTGTCCATTCACATTGCTCCTGTATGTCCTTCTCTTTCTATCTTTCCCAGCATTAGAGCCTTCTGCAAGAATTAAGTCATTGTATAGATTTTCTGAAGTAGGATAACTGAAGTACTTAATATTTTATAATGTAATTTCCTTTCAATAATTTGAATAATTTAAGTTTTTCTTTTTACATGAAAACCTACATTGCCAAATAAAATATAAAACTAATAATTAGAAACTACTCTGCTAGAGGTTGATAGTGAAATTAAAATTAGAGTTCTGTTCTGAAGTGAAGTAATAAACCACTAGATAATTTTTATTAATGCTTTAAGTCACATGCATAAAGAAAAAATAAATGAAGTACATACCAAATAATACATCATTTAGAAAGTAAGTGCAAAATTGGGCTTATATTTATGTATCTGACTCCAAGGCCAAATGCCAATCTTTGTTTATAGAATTATTGCCTATAGATATGAGCACAGTATATTAAATATTATCTGAATGCTATCTATTTAACATCTAAGGCACTTCATAATATTTCTAAATATGAGAATCTAAAGGATGTTGTACATAAAACTGTGACTTGCTTTTTCATCAATTCTGTCTCTTCATTGATCAATGAATGTGCTTAAAACTCTCTTATTCAAATTACTCATAAGAAGACTTTCATTCTACTGTTTTGTTGGTGATATCTTTCTATCAGTGTTGTCCTGAAACTAGTATTTGAAATCATATCATCCCTAAACTGGAGCTGATATTAAATCTTCAGGATACATTGTCATTGAAGTCCTCTGTTTTTCATGATTTTTTTCATCCTCCCTTATAAAGCTCTTTTCTGTCTGACTCTGTAAAACCTTTTTATAGATATTTAAACATTTTTTCTTTTAAATTGCAGTGTGCAAAAGGCATTTTTTTGGGGGGGGGTTAATGATTCATTTTTAATCTACTACTCTCAAACCATTCAGGTACAGATTTAGTCAACAAGGGATACTGTTTATTTTGTGTGTCTGTGTCTGTATGTCTGTATCTGCAAATTTACATATAACTTTGCTTCCTAATTATAAAGTTACATTACTGTTCAAAAATATCTCTTGTTGAACTTGATAGGACTAATGTCTTATTGGATTAAAGTCATTTCTTAACTATAATCTTAGTGATAACTGTGAAGCTTGAAGAAAATTAAAGACAGAAATGTGCTTTTCTTAGATTTCAGTTTATGAAAAATTATGCTGTGATTATACAATGATGATTATACATTAATATAAAAATTACCTGGTAATTCTTTTTGCTACATCAAGCTAAAATAACTGTCTTCTAGAACTATTATAGATAACTTGCTTAAATTGCTGGCATTTGCAAAAAATTAATAAAATCAATTTCTTAAATGTCCAGATGCGTATTAAAATTTCATTGACTTGCACACTTAAACAGACTTAACTTAGAAAGATAACATGGTTAAGTATGGAACATTCTGTGTACTTCTATTTAAATAATGCTTAATAAATAAAGGAATAAAATGTTTCTAGGAGTCACTTGCTGAAGTTGAAGAGAAATACAAGAAGGCCATGGTTTCTAATGCCCAACTTGATAATGAAAAAAACAATTTAATCTATCAAGTGGATACTCTAAAAGATGTCATTGAGGAAAGAGAAGAGCAATTAGCAGAATACTACAGGGAAAATGAAGAAAAGAGTAAGGTACTTAAGTTTAGAATTTATTATATGCAGAATGTAGATTTTAAATAGCAGAATATTAAAATATGTGTGTGTGTACTTAGGCATATTGGTACTTGAAAATAACATTGCATACTTTTAATGAAGACAAAGACCTTACTAAGGTCTATGATTTCTCAAACATGGAAAAATTAATTTGTTCTAGCAGTAATTTCCACTCCTTTTCTTTCTTTTGATTCTTACTCTTAAAGACTGGACAGCCATTTGTCTGAAATAATATGAGTCTCCTGTCTGAGCAGGGGGTTGGACTTGAGGATCAAGATCTCTTCTGTTATTCCTTGCCCATAATGATTACAGTTTATTAAAACAGATTTGAAAAATACTGTCAGATATACTGGTAAATTGGCAATATTGATCTAATGTCAACGATTGGAGACAATCAGGGAGTCTATTCAAAATTGGGTCTTGATTACAATATTGGAGTTTAGGGGGTTGGGGTGAGGATGAGGCTACTACTTGGAAATTGTGAAAATGCTTAGCCAGATTTCATAATTGGACTCCTTTAACTATGAGTAGCTATTATTCCTGTCTACATAATAAATATTAAGAGTACCCTCTTACTAGCCCACAGAATCTTGAAAATAGCTTCCTTTGTTGTAACAAGTTTCAACGTGTTATTTGAGAGTAACCAAAGCTATAGAAACAAATTTTAAAGTCATCTAATTTTTTGTTTGTTTAATGCAGGAATTGGAAAGACAGAAACATATGTGCAGTGTTCTGCAGCACAAAGTAAATGAACTCAAGGAAAGCCTTTGCCAAAGAGATGAACTAATAGAGGTACATACTCATGCTGGAACATAACTAATAATATTGTTAATGGTGGTCAAATGAAGTGTCTAATTTATTTACTTAATTTTAACACATACTATATTGTTTATGCTTTTCCTCCAAGTATATACTTTGAGGCAATAATGAAAGATTTTGTTTCTTTATATGAGGGGCTTCAGAAAGCAAAAATTCTTGATACAAATCGTTTCTGTGTCTACTTGTGTCCAAAGAGGATTGCGGTGCTAAGATGTTCTCTTGATATATCATTTATCTTGCTGTCCAAAGCTCTTTCTTTCTGAGCCAGCTGGTTTAGTTTCCAGATTGGTTCTAAATTATTGGATATCTTGCTTTGATAATGCTGAAGTTGCAGAAGCTCACTTAAAACATCAGTTTAATGATCCCTATTTACTTACTTATTTTAAATCTTTATATGCCATTAATAATTCCAGAATAGTTTTTAATATGATTAAACAATGAAATTGATAAATAATAACACTATTATGATAAATTGTAAAATTAAATTCACAATAAAATATTAAGATAGCTTATAATTTTTATGACAATAATGTGACTACCTTAGTTTGTAACTAGGTCCTCACATGAAGCAGTTTCTTCTCAGCTTAACTTGGTCATATAAACATGCTGCTTTAAAATTGATGGAAATAAATTTTAATTGAATTTGTGGGATTTTCTAATTTATGGGTTGAAGTGTTTCTAATTAATTCTGATTGAATTAGCATATTTCTTCCTCAGTCTAGGATCTTCTAATAGAGGCCTGGAGTTTGAGAATCTGTACACTATGTCGCACTGCACTCTTGGATAGATTGCTCTGAAGTTCCTAGATTCTGTTAGAGCCATTCTCCCAGTTTATGAATCACAGACCTGAGTCCCACCACTGAGACTTCTTTGACCATTCCACATCCTCTCTAATTTCTCATTCAAATCCTGGTATTTCTCCAGCTTCTCATGCTCCTCTTTCCTGATGTTGCTGTCACTTAGCACTACTATATTACATCTATCATCATCAGTCTTTTAGTACTTGTCTGCCTTTTGATTGATATCATCAACATATATATCAGATTGGTATCTGATTGATTGGCCAGTACATGTTGTCTGTCAGAGCTGGAAATTCCAATGCTACTCTCTGTCACCTTCTGTGAAATCTCCCATCTGGACTTGAGAGGGAAAAGTCCATACATTATGCAGATGTTCCTTTACACAATATAAGCTATTTGGTTGTATTGTTATGTATTTCTGTTCCTGCCTGTATATTACACTCTGCCACTATGATGGATTGTCTCTGAGGCAATTCTCTGAAGAATCTGCATCTCATATGCTAGCTCTCTGATTCCGTGGATCTGGTGCCTAGTGCCTGTTTCTTTGCCTGTGTGATAAGTACTTCAGTGCTTTCTTTTAGTCCAGCCCTTTCAAGTCATCAGTAGGATTTCCTAATGTCTGCCAATTCAGCTATCTGTAGATAGAACATTGACAGGTCTTGTCTTGCCATGGCCCTTCTTCTACTTAACTTTCTTGCATACTTTCTGTATATTGTGGCTCTTGTCCTTTCCATTGAGATTCAGGACCAGTCTTATTGTTTGGAGTGCTTGAGTGTTGATATCTTCCTTGCTTCCTCTTCCTCCTCCTGGTTCCATGTAATTCTAGAATACCAGGATACTTAAAGCTGGTTAGTATGTCTGCTATATGGCTCATTGGTAGTTCCACACTATCAAACTTGACTAACTTCTCTGTCCTTACTGCCAATCGTCCATACATCTCCACTTCAAATTTGAGTGTCCTTACTTTAAATCCACGTTACATGAATCAGCAAATCAACTACCTTCCCTCTCTTG
This sequence comes from Laticauda laticaudata, assembly GCA_004320025.1. Classification (NCBI taxonomy): domain Eukaryota; kingdom Metazoa; phylum Chordata; class Lepidosauria; order Squamata; family Elapidae; genus Laticauda; species Laticauda laticaudata. The sequence goes on from BHFT01001431.1 coordinate 34,970, forward strand.
ACTTTAATGCAGTCATACTTTTCCAATTCAAATGATATCCAATATCGTCATTGTAGATCTGTGTCAGGAAGATCATTGAGTCAACATGTCATACATCTTAGCATACTCTCAGTATGGTTATATGTCATTCATGTAGAAAAGATGGTTGATAGTAATTCCACTCTTAAACTTATATCCATATCTAGTCAATATGATTGATTGTCTGACTGAGGAGTTCAAGTATATGCAGAATAGGAAACACTGCTATCATCTTGATTTATGCCAGACTTGATGGCCACTTATGTAACCTTTCTTGAATTCATTTCCAAAATTGTCTTCCATAGCCCCATTGAGTTTTGAGGAATGTCCTTAGTATCCTGTTGATTTTGTATAGATGCAGGGATTCACAAATCCATTCATGTGGCATATATTTATTTATTTATTATTTATTTATTTGATTTGTCAATTGCGTACAAGATAATAGGTATAAGAATATACATAGTTATGAACACATGAAATGGGTACATATAAGAAAAATAAAAGAAACAATAGGACAGGGATGGTCCTTAGATGCGCTTATGTATGCCCCCTACAGACCTCTTAGGAAAGGGGTGAGGTCAATAGTAGACAGTCTAAGGTTAAAGTTTTTGGGGTTTGGGGAAGAAACTACAGAGTCAGGTAGAGTATTACATTGACCACTCTGTTGCTGAAGTCGTATTTCCTGCAATCAAGTTTGGTGTGGTTAACCTTGAGTTTGTATCTATTGTGTGCTCTTGTNACTGATGAGCTGTATTCGAGTATTGGTCTAGCAAATGTTTTGTATGCTCTAGTTAGTAGTGTGGTATTACCAGAGAAAAAGCTACGTACGATTAAGTTAACAACTCTTAATGCCTTTTTGGCAATGTAGTTACAGTGGGCTCTAGCACTTAGATCATTAACGATGAGTATTCCAAGGTCCTTTACAGAGCTTGGATCATCAACAAGATCTGTATATATAGTCATAGGCTTTCCTGTAGTCACTGCAGCTATGCTTAGATTGATTTGCCTAAACCTTAAGTCTTAGATGACTACTCTGTCTATGAGCAATTAGTGTTTTGAGCCTCTGATGTTACTTTCAATTCCCTTCTGAGCTTTGCTCATGTATTGGCCCATACGGTTCTGTGACTTGGCAGCTATATGCCTGGTAGGACTTTCCATGTAGTAACGAGGCAGGTTATTGGCCAATAGTTGGATGGTGCTGTTCTCTTATGGTGATCTTTCACGATCAGCACTGTCCTTCCTTGAATTAGCCACTGGGTGGGAACCTACTGCGAACAGCTGGTTCATATATATTGCTAGGTGTTCATGCACTGCTATTAGGTTTTTTTTAGCCAATAAGCGTGGATCATGTCCTGGATAGGTGCTCTCCAGATTTTCATGATTTTGACTCACTATTGGATTTCTGCTACTGTGAAGGTAGCTGGTTCCTGTTCTGGGAGATAGCTGTGGCCTACTGCCAGGTTCTGCAGCTACTTTGCGATGGTATTACAAAATACAGAATAATAAAGGTGGAAGGAACCTTGCAGGTCTTCTAATCCAGTCTCCTGCCCATTCCAGACAAATGGCTGTCCAATCTCTTCTTGAAAATCTCCAATGATGGAGTATTTACAACTTCCAGAGGTAAGCTATCTCTGTCATAAATTGTTCTCCACTGTCAGGAAATTTCTCTTTAGTTCTAGGTTAGCGTTCTTTTTTAATCGTCTGCCACCTATTATTTCTTGACTTGCTTGGAGAATAGGTCAGCATCTCTCAATTCTGTGACAAATCCTCAAGTACTGTTATCATATCCCCCTAGTTCTTCTCTTTGTTAGAAAAGACTTACCTAGTTCCCTTTCTTTATATGGTTTAATGCTAGACCTTGTATCATCTTTGTTGCTTTTCTCTGCACTTTTTCTAGAATCTCAACATCATTTTTGTATTGTGGTGACCAAAACTGGATATGGTGTTCCATGAGATCTCACCAGTGCACTATAAAGTACTACTATCACTTCATAGAATATTGAAACTATTCCTCTGTTGGTGCAATCTAGAACTTCATTAGCTTTTCTGGCAACTGCAGTATATTCTAGAGCTTCAGATAGAGTCAGGCTTTGTATATTTGCATTTAGAACATAAGGATTCCATTTTCCATTAAGTTTTTGGCCACTGAATGTTTTGATTGGAATAGAGCACTATCTACTCTCAGATGAGAATGGAAGAATGTTAAGAATGAAGGCAAAGAATATTAGTTATATTAATTTGCCTGGTATTCTTAATAGAATTTGATATCCTTGAGGATTACCTTTCAGATTTTGAATCAGAGAATCACTTTTTTGGTCCTTTTTGTCAACTATTCAAAATCTGATTCTGAAGACTTATCAAGAATAGCAGAGCCTTTGATTTGTAGTGTCCCACAGGTCTCCTTAGACCAGTGGTCATCAACCAGTGGTCATGGCCCACTGGTGGTCCACGAGAAAATTTTGGTGGTCTGCAGAGAAATGTCACCCCCAGAGCACCCCCCAAAGCAATTAATCCAGACTGTGGGGGAACACAAGGCTGTGCTGCCCACAAGGCTGTGCTGCCCACATGGCCCACGGTAACACAAAGCTTGTGTCACTTGCATTAGGAACAACACAAGGTGGTGAGGGGAAAGGGGAAAGGGCGGAGAGGGAAACTTGCCTGGCCACCAGGTTGCTTCTTCCACTTCTTTTGCTTTTGGCTGCACGTCAGGAAAGCAGCAAAAGTCTTTCTCTCCCCCAAACTCCTCCAGAAATGAGTCTTTGGGACCCTGCAAGGCATCCTGCTCCAAGAGGCTGTGCCAGCAAAGACTCATTTCTGGCAGAGTTTGGGGGACGGAAAGAAAAACTGCTCCTTCTGCTGCTTTCCTTGCATGAAGCCAAAGCTCTCTTTCCCTCTCCCTGAGAATGGAGCTGCAGAATGGATCTTGTGATCCCAAATAAGAATAATTGATCGGTAGGAAAACGGGATGAGGAATTTTCCTAACTTTTTTGGGGATTTTCCCAGGGTCTCTGGTCCATGGGATTTAAAATTATGAGTTTGGTGGTCCCTGAAGTCCAAAAGGTTGATGACCCCTGAATTAGAGCATATTTTGCAAATACAGATAGTTCTCAACCTATCACCAGTCCTTAGTAATTGTTCAAAGTTACTGTGGACCTGCCACAGCTATTTATGGCTTGGATTTGAAGTTTTGCAGGCCAGGCCTCTCCCATTTCCATGATCACATTTTGGGTGCTCAGCAACTGCCCCATATATGGCCATTTGCAGCTTCCTTATGGTCAAATGGTGGAAGTTTGCTATGTTTTTTTATCAGAAACTATCCTTTATTTCTAGTTCTGGCAAAAAAAAAAAAAAGTGTTTTGTGGACAATGGATTTGCTACATTTGGTTTCTGACCCCCACCAAAAAGTCATAAAAATTAGCACCTGCTTAAAGATTGGCATGAGTTACAACCATAAGTCTGGGTTCAATTACTGTTGTAAGCTGAAGACTATCTCTTAACTGCCAGAACATTAAATGAGAGGAAGAGAAAACAAAGAATGGATTGTCCTTATCATTAAGAAATTATTTTACAATAATATTGAATGGAGTATCTGAGAACATGGGTAGAACTCAAGAGAAAAAGGGCAGACAGTGCAAAGAAATAAAAAATCCCATCTTCAAACAAACCCTGAAGGAATACGACACATTATTTTTATTTATTAATCAAATTTATATAACCAAAGGTGATGGTATATATAAATCTGACAAATATTTACAATTAATCCATCCATCCTATCCTGGTCACTAGTTTCATAGTGTAATCATGTGCATATGTGCTCAGAAAGAGCTTTTTAATTATTTTTCCCGTCCTGGGAAAAGATGCATTTGATTTGCATCCAAAGTGTTTCATAGCTCTAATGGTTGCTCCTATTTGACCTGCCTAAACATCCAGCACCAGATAGGTCTGTCCTAAGGGAAGATATGGCATCCTTCTACCCTTGTTTATCCCAACCTGACACCATCCCAATGTGCTGAGTTTGTAAATCTTAGTACTCACAGTGGGTGAGGAGATATAGATGGATAACTATGCCAGAAGCTATCTGGGGTCTCTTGCATACATTCTAGCTGGGGTATTTCCAGAGCTGAGGAGAACACAAATGTCCCCCTACCCTCTCCATTCTTCATTGATCTATCCATTTATCTGGTGCTTCATGGGGTTTAGATGCAGTGGTGGGATTCAAAATTTTTTACTACCGGTTCTTTAGGCGTGGCTTGGTGGGTATGGCAGGGGAAGGATACTGTAAAATTTCCAGTCAGAGGTAGGATTTGCCAGTTCTCCAAACTACTCAAAATTTCCTCTAGCGGTTCTCCAGAACTGGTTAGAACCTGCTGAATACCACCACTATTTAGATGTGGTGCAGAGCAAAGCTCTAGAAGTGTCCAGATAAGTTTAGATGTGTCTTTTGGGACCAAAAGTGAACAGTTAATATGACTCTAATATATACCTTGCAAAAAATCCCAAGAAGAATTTGATTCTAAAGGATGTTGGAAGAAATATCCTTCTGGGTTCAGTTCTATTCAAAAGACATTGGAAACATGGAGGCTATTTGGGAAGATGGTTTAATGGTGGACAGGAGCACATGGCTTGGAGCTCCAAAGAAGGATGATCAAATGCTCCAAGGTGCAGGAAAAGAGAAGGGAGGCCAAGATGCTGAGAGACCCTTATATATCCTCTGTTGGGTCCCACCTTAGTGTTTCCTGTTCCTGTGCAAGAAATGTATCCCATTGGCTGTCAGAGTCCCAGGTGTGGGGGTCTTAACTAACTTTGTAGGCTTTGCTTGGACCACATGGCTTCACCAGTTGGCTGATACAATCTCCCGAGGCCAGGTGGTGAGATAGGTAGAGGTCTTTATTATGTAGAATACTCTGGTCTAGGCCTTAATGACCCATTAGCAAAGGTGGGGGTGCTGAGTTTCTGCTTCTCTGAAGTGAGTTTCTGCTTCTGAGTTTCTACTCTTTTTAGGGGAAATATTCTGCCTTTTTAATATTTCCCAGGATATTTCATTTTTCTAGGAGAGGGGTGGGTGATAACTTCCTACAAGGGATTAAAGGAGTCAAGATTTTTCTTTTTACCCATCTCTCTGGAAAAGAAAAAAAAATTATTCAAGAAAGCTTTAATTTTGACTGAAAAGCAGAGACAACTCTTCAACTGAAACTGGAGAAGAGAGAGTCTGACCCTTTTGCCAAGTATGTTATGATCTCTCTCCATTTTCAGATTCTTGAAACTGATTCAGCTTTCAGTATATGAATTCTTCAGCTTTACTTTCCATTAGCTTTTGGGGTACCTCCTGAAAATCACCCAACAAAAAGATGAAAATGATCCTTGACACTTTTCTTTTTGAAGTGATTGGTGGTTGTTATTTCTGTGTAAGTCACCCCAGTTCTCCCCAACCTCAAATTTCACCTTTGCAAGGGAAGGGATGGAAACAGCAGCCAAAAGAAAAATGCCAACGTGTTTGTTAGCGGCTCGTGACTGTTCTTGGCCAGGCGGGCTGGGTGTCAGGTTGACAAAGGCTGCCACTGGGGATTTAACTCAATGGATCTTCATAGGATACTTGAAAACTGTCACGGTATTTCCAGTCATGAAGAGAGTGTCTGTTCCTTCCTTTGGTCTAAGAATATGAGGGTGACTGAATGATTGCAATCCTATCCTCATCACGTCTGTGGAGTTGCTCACTTCTGAATATCCAGGGGATGACAGAATAATCTCAACAAGTTGATACTTGTCCATCAATTTTCCAGAATCTAATTTCTATTTTCTACTCTTTGTGTTTAGTAGTATGCATAATAAGCCAGGAGTATTTAAGGTAGAGATGTTGGGCATGTCAATAGCCAATCGCTGCTTGGCTTCAAGACCAAGAAGCACAGGGCACAGAGCCTGCTGAAATAAGGGAAAGCAGGAAACACCACCAAGTGTTATGGGAACTGCATCTTATTCAGACTGGCAGCAACTATCATTTAAGTGGTTTCTGTCTGTCTTCAAGATGTTTATCTAGCCCTGGCTTAAATCGAGCTGCATAGAGTAACGGGGTGAAGATTTATAATGGTGTCCTAATCTGAGAACCTAAATGATGTATGGTCATCACTAGTTGATCTGGCTACTTGATTTCCTGGTGGTCATTTCAATTCCTGAGAACTTCAACCTCCCTTCTGCTTACCCAGCAACCATTCTGCTCCATGTCCATTCTGTAGATGTTCTTTGCCACCAATATTAGAGTCCAAAAGGATATTTATTTATTTATTTTATTTTACTTATTTATTTTTGTCAATTGCTTGCAAAATAATAGGGATAAGTAAAAACATAGTTATGAATGCATGGATACATATAAGAAAAAAGAAAAAGAAACAATAGGACAGGGACATTAATCACATTGGTGTGCTTATGCATGCCCCTACAGACCTCTTAGGAAAGGGGTGAGGTCAATAGTAGAAAGTCTAAGGTTAAAGTTTTTAGGCGTAAGAAACCACAGAGTTAGGTAGAGTATCCCAACATTGACCACTATCTGTTGTGAGTTGTATTTCCTGCAATCGAAGTTTGGTGTGAGTTGAACCTTGAGTTTGTATGCTATTGTTTGCACTTGTGTTAATTATGGTTGAATCTGAAGTATTCATTTGAATAGATTGGCAAAATTAGACAGGTGCTGTATAAGGTACAGGGAGGTAGCCCTCTGATGCCTCCAACGTCAACACCAGCCCCCACCAGGCACCCAGGTGAAACCAGCTCTAATAAATAGCTAGCTAATGCTAATGAAGAGCAGCCGCCCTTCAACACGGAGACCACAGCTGCAAGCGGAAGAGCCTACCAACACTTAATAACTATGTAGTGTTGCCGCCAATCAATAGCGACAAAACAGACAGAAGAAACCAAAATCACCAAATCAATTCAAACTCCAAGTCCAATGAATTCACAGACCCAGAAGTCCTAGCCAATCAGTGGGAATGTTGACCAGTCCCTCAAATTTAAAACAGCAGGAGCTTGTGAAGACGCCAACACATCCATACAGAAAGCCTGATGATGGTGTGTGCTGTTCAGCTTCCTCTCGGGTAATTATCCCAACGTCATGTGAGTAGTGCTTTAAAGTGTACAAACGTTTCAGCAAGAATCTCATCTGCCATCATCAGGCTTCTGTTTATTGAGATTATGTATGTGGTTAGTACAGAAGCATGATAGATGGCTAGATGAAGATATCTGCTGAACGTTTGCCTTACAATCTTTTTAAAAAGTTGCACACATTGCACTACAATGACGTGGGATAATACCCGAAAGAAGCTGAACAGCACACATGTAAGTACCCGCGAAAACTTTATATATATATATATATAACCATTCTAATCAGTATGTTATCTCGCATTGGTCAATTATTATATTATTAATATCATAATTATTATCTTTTAAAAATATATTTTATCCTTACCTAAATTATATTCATTCTCTTGCTCAATCCAAGTCAATTAATTGTAATACTACTATTATCACATATTTCCGTTTCTTATTCTTCTGTGTAACCTTTCAAAAAATAAATTCCAAATCTTATAATATTTTTCTTCCTGTTCTCTAATTGCCATTGTCAATCTACTCATTTCTGCACATTCCATTATTTTCTTAATTGTTTCTACCTCTGTCGGAATTTACTCGTTTTTCCAATTTTGTGCAAATACAATTCTAGCTGCTGTTAATACATTAATAATCAAATATTTTGTCTCTCTACCATAACCTTCAGACAAAATTCCCAATAAAAATATCCCTGTTTTTAAATCTATGTGTTGTTCTATCATTTTTTTCCAACCACATGCGTTTTCTTATCCAATATTTTTTAGCGTCAATGCATGTCCACCACACATGGTAGTTTGAATGGGATCACCATTTGTAACCTTTTCAGCTGGCTTCCAACGAGCAAAGTCAATGGGGGAAGCCAGATTCACTTAACAACTCATATGATCCACTTAATAATTGCAGCAATTCGCTAACAACCATGGCACAAAGGTCATAAAGTAGGCACAGCTTACTTAACAACTGTCTTGCCCAAGAACATACATTTTGGGCTCAAAAGTAGTTGTAAGTTGAGGATTACCTGCAATGTGGAGTAACAGTGAATGTGATATCCAGACTTAGACCACAAGCCAAACTTCGATTTAAGGAAAAGTGCCCTATAAAATATAAAAGCAGCTTGTTTTGGATATACTCATCTAAATAACCCAACATGTCATTTGAACCTATATGGGGAGAGAAGAGTTAACTTCTTCCTTGTAATAAGATTTTGTGATTTAATTCTGAGCTGGATTTCCTTACAGAACAATTGATTGTAGTAGAGGTAGGGTTTAACAGCAAGATGGCAGAAGAGGCAAACTACAATCAAAAGGGGCACACATTAAAAGAAGAAGTTGGACATAATTACAGAAAGGTCTATCCTTTTTTGAACTGGTGTGTGAACATAGCCCATCCCCAGGGAATATGCTGGATGAAATATATTTTCTCACTCTGTAGGATTTTGCAATCTTTTCCCCTTGGTGAAAAAAGGGTTTTGCTTCTCAGATCCTTCAACCTCCAGATAGAGAAATGGAAGGGAGAAGTAGCTTCAAAATGGGGCCTTTGTAGATGTAGCATTGTCTCACTTCTTTTTTTCTTTTTCTTTTCATCCTTCCTGTATGTGGGAGATTGAAGGGAGTAGAGCAGAAGTATCCAACCTTGGCAACTTTAAGACATGTGGACTTCAACTTCCAGAATACCCCAGCCACCAAAACTGGCTATGGAATCCTGGGAATTGAATCCACTAGTTGCCGAGGTTGAGCACCTCTGGAGCAGAGGGAGATACAGCTTTCCCCTAGTTTGCCCACGATAGTACTAAAATCAAATCATCCAGTTGCAAATAAAAATAATCAAAATTATTTTTAAAGAAAAATGAAGTATCACCAAAAAGCATCATAAAAATGATTGTGATAGTGTTCTATATAAAAGGTGACATGTAAACCATAATTGGCCTTGATTTACCATGCTGTCTGTCACCAAATAGTTGGCTTGATTACTGGTAGTCAGTTTCACACTTGGCATGGTGTATCATGTGAAGACTCTGAGGGAATTATTTCTAGATATACCTGCAAAAAGATGACTGTGTTTGTTAAATAATACACTGATATCAACGTAACACAATTTTAAGTAGCAATCTTAATACATTTACTTAGGGAAAAAAACATAAAACACTTCCCTAAATTCATTTTAAATGTTAGCAAGCCGTTTTAACAATGTTTGTGTAAATAAATGCTGTGATTTTAAAGAAGTTCCAAAGAAATAAACATTAAATATGAACTAAAGCTAAGTATAACATCATGAAGGAAGTATGAAATTAGAGAGTTAATTACACAAGGAGGCTGACATGGCATTTGTGGTAAAGAAAACAAAGTAGTAAAAAAAAAAGTTAAACCATAATCCAGTGAGATTTATTTTCAGATAAATTTAAGAACAATGACTATAATGTAAAAAGGTAAAGGTTTCCCTCCCACATATGTGCTGGTTGTTTCTGGCACTAAGGGGTGGTGCTCATCCCTGTTACAAAGAGTGCTCAGCATGACTAAACACTGAAGGCACACGGAACACTGTTACCTTCTCACCAAAGTGGTCCCTATTTTTCTATTTGAATTTTTAAATGCTTTCGAACTGATAAATTGGCAGAATCTGGGACAAGTAATGAGAGTTCACTCTATGATGTATACTATAATGTATAATGTATTGTAGACTATAATGTAGTGACATTGTAATTTGTGTTATTATTTATTTGATTTTTCTCCCGCCTTTATTATTTTGATAAATAATTCAAGATGGCGAATGTATGCAATACTCTTCCTTCCTCCTATTTTCCTCACAACAACAACAACCCTGTGAGGTGGTTTGGGCTGAGAGTGACTGGCCCAAAATCACCCAGCCGGCTTTCATGCTAGTAGTGGGACTAGAGCTCATAGTCTCCCACTTTCTAGCCTGGTGCCTTAACCACGAGACCAAATTGGTTCTCTTAACAACCTTAACAACAATAGAAGCACCTATGCCTGAGGTAGGCCCAACAAATGACAGATGGATACAGCAACACTACAGCAACAAGAAGAAGCTGAAAGTCAGAAGTCTCCATTTAGTCTAGGAACATTGCATTGCTCCATGTTAGCACAAAATGCATTTTAATAACTGAATGTATTTTTAAATAACATGGAGGCAGATCCAACAAATACAGGTAATCCTCAACTTACAACAGTTCATTTAGTGACCATTACAATGGCACTAAAAAAGTGACTTATTATCATTTTTCACACTTACAACCTTTGTAGGATCCCCATGATCATATGATCAAAAATCAGATCTGATTAGTAACCTGGTTGTTAAATGAATCTGGCTTCCCCATTGACTTTGCTTGACAGAGGGTGGCAAAAAGTTCATACTGTGTGTTCATACTTATGACCATTGCTGTGTCCTGAGGTCATGTGACCACTTTTTGCCACCCTCTGTCAAGCAAAGTCAATGGGGAAGCCAGATTCACTTAACAACCAGGTTACTAACTTATCAGTTTCAATGATTCACTTAAGTACTGTGGCAAGAAAGGTCATAAAATGGGGCAAAACTCACTTAACAAATATCTCATTTAACAACAAAAATGTTGGGCTCAATTTTGATTGTGAGCCAAGGACTACCTACACAGGAAAATCAGAGGACAAGAATGGTGTTCATCATGCAAAAAAAAAATATCAAGTTTTTCAATTTGATAAAATATATGTTCATCATTCAAGTGCTTATAGCTAGGCATCTCATATTTTCAATCAATTAAGGGGCACAATGCTCATGATTTGCAGATTTTGCACAGACAAAGCTGAGCAAAAAAATTCTGGTTTTTCCTGTTTTGGATTTTTTTTTTTAAATCAGGGACACCTGAGTTGACATTTAAAACTGGAACAAGCCCAATCAAATAAGCCTATTTATAGCCTTTTAATAACAGGCTAAGTCCATAGTCCTTCAAGCAAGGCTTTCTCCAAAAGGTTCCAAGTAAAGTGAAAACATCCAACATCTAAATTCGAGGCCAAGTCGCTGCCTAGCTGGTAACAAAGATGTTGAATGTTTTCAATAAAAGACCAGGCATCAATTTAAATACATGTTGTGCTTCAATGGCTAAATCTCAAATTAAAATGCATGCTGGGAAACATTAATAACACAACTTCCCTCACTACTGATATATTTATGTTCATCCAATCCAGCTGTTATGTTAAGCCAGATTCCCTGGAGAATATAATGAAGATATTGGAAATCATTCAGTTGCAAGGCATGCCCCGCTTTAACAGGTTCTGGGTCTCTAAATACTTTAAAGCTACTTCCAAGGCTGGCTGAAAGAGAGGCTGAAAAGAGAAACAGTGACCTCTTCTGGGTTTAGTAAAAATATCCAGCCACAAATGGCAAGAAACTGATGTAAGAGTTGCCTTAAAAAGATCATTTGTATTTTGTTCTCCCAGACGAAGGGGGAAAAACCATGTCAAACAAATGTTGCACTAAGTATGCTGCTTTTGAAAGCAAGCTGTTACATTAAGAAGCAAATTCATCCTGGAATTCAAAACCCTGAAAGCTTCAAACACAGAGACCTTCAAAGCCAGATAGGAAGACTAAACAATTAATTTGAAACACTCTTCTTTCAAATACTGTGATTAACTTGCTGTCCCAGTAACTGGGCCAGCATTACTAGTTTAAACAAACAAAATGTCTTGGCTGTTTAATGGGTACATTTCAACCAGATTCAAAAAGCCAAATAACTCAATATATCGCTTTTCAAAACATATTCACATTAGCATCTATTTTCCTCCTTTCAGCCAAATACAGACCTATAAAGAAAAATGCTTCAATTCTAGCGTAGTTTCAACCATTCAATTCACCATGTCTGCTTAACACTTAAAAAAAAAAAAAAAGCCAGCAAATATTCTGTTTCTTCTGTTTTCATTCATTTTTCAGCTACACGCACATGGCACGTTAAATAGTGAGCTGTTGCTGAAAATGTTTGATGGCTCTGTTTAAGTGATTCCCTCAGCCTACCAAGTTGTAATTATCTGCTGTTCCCTGAATTATACAAGACCCCCTTCCTGCATATGTGTGTTGGGCTTCAAAATTGTGTTTGTGGATTAGACAAATAATTAGAAAATCATTGCTGCCATGGTCAATGGAGGTGATGGATCAAAGATGCTGTAGCATCTTTCTGTATGATTGATGTACAGGAAGTCCCTAGATCCATTCCCAAGTCTGTTTTTAATTTGATTTTGTAGGCAAGTAAGTCGGAACTCAGGAACAGACTGCCTATTATTAAAAATGATGGGTGGCATTCTCCTTCCTTTGATGAACCACTGAGCATACACAACGTTTTCATGAACTGCTGGAAAACTGGTTGTATATTTAAAAAAAAAAAAAAGCTTCAGTGGTTCATGAAAACATTGTGTGGCTTCAGCCATTCATTGGTTCTAGGAAGGAGAATACCATCCACCATTTTTAGTGATAGGCAGCCTATTCATAAGAACAGGTTGCCTATAAATCAGATGTTGTTAACACAGGAACTGACAATAGAGGAAATATTGTTAATGGAATGTACTAAGTTTTTCAATTCTCTGTAGATGCAAATGACAGGTGGGTATCATTCCTCATCAAGATAGTTCTAGGTGTATACAATGCTGGGTAAAGAATTTCTGACATTTCTACATTGTTAGAAGAAGCTGGGCATATACAGGAGCTGTAAAAAGCTACAGCAGTTATTCTACTATTGTAGCATCACATTCCATCTACCTTCTTTCCTCCTGTAATTACTGATAGGATTGTTTTAACCTGCTATTTATCAGATGCCATCATTATAATATTCCCAAATCATTGTAATCAAAATGCCTACATTGTTAAATTAGTCTGTTTTCTAAACTTTAAATTTAACTTTCCTCAAATGATATGTTGTTTACTAAAATGTGCAAAAAATTATTTACAGAGACACAGTGGCTGTGTGTGTGTGTGTGTGTGCGCACGTGTGTGTGTGTGTGTGTGTGAGAGAGAGAGAGAGAGAGAGAGAGAGAGAGNGAGAGAGAGAGAGAAAGAGAGGGAGGGAGGGAGGGAGGGAGGGGGGGAGAGGGAGAAATACATTTCTGGAAACCAGCATGAAAAGCTTTTGTTTAATTAACTCAGTGCTTACGATTTTATCTCAATGCTACAAAAAGTCCAGTTTCATAGCAACAGTAAACAGCCTGCTGGTTACAGTAGTTACTGACATATTGACAGATGGCTCACATGGCAAATAATGAAAAATATTTCTATTTCATCAAGCGTTTGGATACAAATTCTGAGACACAGATTTTTGTTACAGCGTATTGGTCTCCTGGTGTACTGGAATACTTTTTAATTGGACTGCATTTTGGTTTTTGTGGATTTTTCTTTTACATTCGTCAACTTTGTTATTAAGCAACAGAAAAAAGAATCAATGGCATTGAACAGTGAAAGGTGAAGAGTTTATGTTTTTTGCAGGAAGGAAAGTCTGTTCCTGATTTTTCCAGCTGAGCCACCACAATATTTGTTGGCATAAACCTCAATGAGCTACAATTACAGTAAATGCTGAACTTCAAAAGATTCAGTGTATGGTAGTCATCTAAAGAAAGAATGTATTCTAGCTTATTCACAAATCCATATGCCACAGAAGTACTGAAAATGAAAAAGAACGAACTTGTGGAAGGCATCAAAAACCCTGATCACCTCCTGGACCGGCTGATAGAAAAAGGTGTCCTGACAACTGAGAAAAAAATGATTTTATCCTACTATAGAACACGAATGGCAAAGAACTCCCGCGTTTTGGATATCTTGGCTTCTCAAGGTGAGCGAGCGTGCCGACTTTTTTTTTATCCCTGCTTGAAAGAGGTTGAGCCCCATTTATATAGCAAGATCAGGAATTATGTGAGTGATGTGAATGAGAAAATTGGAGATGCCAGAAGACAACTGGTAGGGTATCTCCTTGAAAAAGATAAAGGATGGATTCAAAAGGATAAGGCTTCACATCAAAGGGGAAAAGGTAGCCCTCGATCTATTAAGCCAAAAAAGATTATTTATGATAAACCTAAATCAAAATCCACTTTGGCAGCAAGGCAGTCTCTTGACAAAGTTCCTACAGTCTTTGATTTGGTGAGACAAGGAATTCTTTCCAGTCTGGAAAAAACCTTAAACCCGACGGATGTGAATGCAACAAACTCTGCAAATGAGACTCTCTTACACATTGCTGCAACTCACGGGCACCTTGAAATAATTGACTATTTAATCAGCAAAGGTGTCAAGCTAGAGGTCAAGGATAACAAAGGAAGAACCCCACTGCACAGAGCTGCTGAGAAAGGTCATGATAAAGCAGTGAACAGGCTGCTCCAAGCCGGGGCCAACATGTACAGTTTGGATCAAGAAGGCAAAACCCCCCTTCACTTGGCCAACCAGAACCAGCACATGCACGTCCTAAGGAACATCTTAAAAGAAGAGGCGAGTCGACACAAGAATCAGCACAACTTCCTGCACAGGGCTGCTCTCAAGGATGATAGCGATCTGGTTCAAGTCCTTTTGAAAAATGGTGCTTTGGTCGATGCCAGGGATGAGAGAGGTCAGACGGCCTTGAGCTATGCTGCATCTCAGGGACACGAGAAGACTGTCAAGGTATTGTTGGAAGGTGGAGCCAAAGTGGATTCCAGCATAATTGATGCAGCCTTTAATAGAAACCACCAATCTCTCTTCAAATTATTGCTGGAATATGCCAGAGAGTTATCATCTGAAGCCAGGGTCTCAGCCCTGTTTAAAGCCATAGAGAAAGATCTGCATGGCATTGTGGCGGCTTTAATTGAGAGAGGCACAGACATTAATGTCCGTAACGAAGAGCAGCACACACCATTGCTTATGGCATGTAAAACGGGGAAGATTAAGTCAGCCAAAGTTCTTATTGAGAAGGGAGCCAACTTGAAGGACAAGGCACCTAACTTAAGTAGCCCCTTACATCTTGCGGTTGAGGCTGGGGCCTTCTCCATTGCACAGATGCTTCTGCAGAAGGGAGTAGATCCTAACATCACTGCTCAAGGAAATCAAACGCCCCTCCATGTTGCTGCAATATACACCAGAGGAGCGTTAGTTGACCTACTGATTGAAGGAGGAGCTAAAATTGATGCGGTCACCACAAACCTGTTCACACCATTGCACATGGCAAGTGACAAAGGTCACACTGATGTGGCTTTAAAGCTGTTGCAACATAAAGCTAATGTCCACCTCAAGAATAAGCAATCCAAGACACCTCTTCATCTTGCAGCTGACATGGGGAATCCTGCGATGGTGGAACTGCTTCTGAATTTCAAGGCCGATCCAAATGTGACAGATAAAGAGAAAAAGAGTCCACTTCATTTTGCAACTTTGGGAGGCCATTTTTATGCAGTGAAAGCCCTGTTAGCTAAAAAGTCTCGAGTTGCAAGCAAAGACATGGATGGCTGCACACCAATGCATTATGCAGCTAGCAGTGGGAATATGGAGATATTAAAAGAACTTTGGGTGGCAGGAGATAATAAAAATATAAATGACAAAAATATTTGGAGAAAGACACTATTGCATCTTGTAGCAGAACATGGACACAGCAATCTGATAGATTTTTTGTTAAACAACGGCTCATCTATTAATGCCTTGGACAACAATAAAGATACCCCATTGCACTGTGCTTGCAAAGCTGGTCATTTTGATTCTGTAAGAGCACTGCTCAACTGGTCTGCAGGAGATAAAGCAAATCTGCAGGCTGTTAATAGCTTGAAGAAGACCCCACTGCAAGTAGCAGAATCCAGTGTCACTGAGCACCAGGCTCAAATTGTTAATCTTTTGAAAAAGAAAATGTTATTGATAAGGTAGATTTGCAGAGAGGGTATCATAGATAGACCCTCTATATTTAACGTAGGAGATCCAGTGAAAGATCTAATTAATGCATGAAGTTTGATCCAATCTGATGTCCTCCAGATGTTTAGGCTCATAGATTATACACACCAGAGTACTGCATTTTCTCAGTCAGTAGCTGGTTTTTCGCAGCAGGGATGGAACATTCCTGATTTATCTTTAACTTTAAGGGGAAAAAAACAATTAAATATACCCAGGAGGCAGTGGAAGGAGGATTGTAAATTTGATCTTCTGACCTATTTATTTGTACAATCTGACTCACAATTCCAGACACAGTTAAAATTATGTTAAAACACACATCTTTCTAGAATAGCAACTGTGTTATAAACAGATTACACCAAAAATACTGACATTATTCTCTGTAATGTTTACATGCATCGCACTATAGATTTAGTTGCCTTCTACAGGGCAGTTAGAGAAAACTTTTTTTGTGATAGTAGTAACAAACTTGCAAAATGTTATGCTGCAGGAATTTAAGACATTTTCTTCCTTCTAGTGGTCTGTGTTCTTCAGCAAGGCTTGGTTTCACTCACTTCTTGCTTTTGGTTTTGACTAGCTCTAAAATTACTGCAATCATTAATTTCATTTCTCTTGATTTATATGCATTGACCCATTTTATTTCTGTTGATATGTTGCTGTTTTTGAATGGACAATAGCTGCTTCAGGGATCCAATTTTCAGAGAGGTGAAAGTGAGGTTATTGGCTTTAGTATAAATAAATAAGACTGCTTACACATAGAGCTTGTAACTATCCTATGTTCAGCAATGAAATATAGATATTACCTGGCTGTATTCCTATAAAATGTGTTGATGTTAGCACCAAGTATAGAATAAGATAAAGTTTTATTACTAAACATATTAACACATAAATGGATACGATCTAAAGTAAACCTGGAAGCTAGTTACCACATTATTGTATTAGATCAATACTCTTTTGTTTAGAATCCAGAAACTGTAACGGAATGCATTTGATAATGTAAACATGAAGAATTGCCATGCATTTTATATAATGGAAACATGATTATATTGTGTGTTTTGAAACTTGTTCTTAATAAAGCCAAATTGTACTGATGGTGCCTCCTACTCCCTCTATATTGTAATTTATTACACATATGTGTAATACTAATACACACTCTTCGCATTGACAAACTCAGGAAGTCTTACATCAGGTATTCAGGCAATTGAGGAAATATAACAATTTCTTTTTTCCTGAGGATAAAAATGCCTCTTATTTTACACCCTAACTTGGAATGATTTATGTGGAAATAAAACCCTGTACAGGTGGTCCTCAACTTACAACAGTTCATTTAGTGACCGTTTTCAGCACTGACAAGAATGACTTACTATTTTTTTCACACTTGCAACCATTGTAGCAACTCTAAAAAGGCCATAGAAATATTTTATGAGTTGACACATTGCAGCATCCCCAATGTTATGTGACATGGTTGTTTTCTTGCAGACATTTCATTACCAAACTAGATAGCATTATCAGTGTTAGTAGGGAGTGAGGTTTGCTCTCATTTTATATTCTGGTGGCTTGCCCGGTCAGTGTAGGTGGGAGTGGTCTTGGTGGTCCCTCGATTGGACTGTTGCTTACTGTTAGTTTGTTTAGAGTTCCTTCATTGGGGGCATCATTTGTTTCTTGATTTTTGGTTAATCTTGGTGTTAATCTCTGTTCATCTCGATGTTGATTACTGATGAGGAGGTTTTTGGTCTTTTTGTTTCCTTTTTGGCTTTTTGATTGTGTCTTTTGAATAGTATGTAGATGTTGTCTACTGCCTATCTATGTGCCTGTTGATGGCCAATTTGTTTGAGTGGCTGACTTCCAGGAATTCTTTAATGTTTTTGGATTTGGCCACTTCAATGCAGATGTCATAGCTCTGTACTATTAGTCCCTGAGCTTTTAAACATATTACCAGCCTAAGCTCTTATTCAGTTAAAGCACAAGTTCTTTAGAAATTCAGAACTTCCGTTATAACAACATGTGAGTACTTTAGTTTAATAGAACAATTTTAGGCATATGATTGAGTATTGCAGATCTACCAAGATTTTAAAAAGCTTTTCAGGAACAACAGAGCATGTTTGTTACTGTCTTGCTTGTGAGGACTTTCCCGAAAGTTAATGGAACTAATTATCCTTCCAATTGATCTTCATAATATGTTGGCCCTGCTAGGTAGAGATTGGAAAGTTCCTTTTAATTACCTGCCTTCACTGCTTCTTAGCTGCCTGCCAGTCACTAAACTGCACAGTCAAAGTTAAGTGGAAATGTAATGGGCTATGGCATACTGCCAAGTGTTTGGGTGAAGAAGAACATACCATGTTAGAACTTTCTTCCCTTTGCTTGTATGACCAGAATACGAGAGCTCTTTCATCAAGATCTCTAATCCCATGGTTTGGGAGAAGTGGCAAGTGACAAGAGAAATTCAATTTTTAAAATCTGCTAGGTCTCCAAATCCATAAACCCACTGGCCTATTAGTCAGGGTAAGTTGTGGACTTTGAAAGAGCTGACTCAGCAGACCTGGATTTTTGCACGCTTCAGAGGTGGGAAATTGCAATATGCACAGAGTAGAATATGCAACATGCCCAGAGTAGAATCACTCTGAAAATGAGTCAGAAGGCCTCTACATTTGATAAAATTAATTGGCACTCTTGTGAAAAAAATGAGAAATATGTCATAAAGAGTCCAGAGATAAGGGAAGGGGCAGATCTGACAGCCCTATTTTAAAGCAACATTGTCTTCTACTGTGGGGTTCATTGCTGCTCCAGTCGAACTGAATGCCTTGAAAATCTCTACAAACACATGAAAAAGTGATTCACAAACCTGAACCTGATTTCTATATACATTGTTGTGTTCGCGGGAAATGAGACTCGGAGATCAGCGTAACTTCAGATCATTTATTTAGTGCAGAAAGTCCGTCTTAACCAGGAGCCGCGGCAGCTCTTTTTATAGAGAAGCTGCTCGCGGCTAGT
>BHFT01001433.1:0-22387 GCA_004320025.1 Laticauda laticaudata
TTACTGACTAGTTGTGAATAAAGCCTTTTTGTTGTTGGAACCCGGTCTACCTCGTGTGTTTTCCGAATAAAACATTATTAGACTACAAATTAAAAGAGGGAACCGTTAAAGATTGCATAATAATGTGGGCCAAAAATGTGAGCCACAATATCAGTCTAGACCAGTGGAAACATTTTTGGCAGATAAATTACAGATTAACAATGTCAGCCTCTTACAAAGAAAATCTATATAAAATGGTTCATCGCTGGCACCTACCCCCAGTGAGGTTAGCCAAGATGTTCCCCAATATGATACCGAATTGCTGGAAATGTAATTTTATCCAGGGAACATATTTCCACATGTGATGGACCTGCCCATGTGCACAGAAATTTTGGCAAAAAATTAGAACTTGGATACTAGAAATAACAAAATAGGAATTAAAATTTGAACCTGAAATCTTTTTATTAGGCATGATAGAATCAAATCTGAAAAAGAAATATCAATATCCAATTTTGCATATCCTAACTGCAGCCAGATTAAGTTTTGCCCAAAACTGGAAACTCACTATGATCCCCTCAGAAAATATGGTAATCAACAAACTATACAAGTGTGTCGAGATGGATAGACTAACCAAACTCTTAAAAAATAATCAAGATAATAATTATTACAAGGTATGGGATATCTGGTATGATTGGTTAAAGAAAAGGTGACATCTGATAATTTGACAATATATTGGAAACAAGGGCGACATGTAACTAATTGTAAATTTATGCATATACTATTAAGGAAACTAAAAGAACGAAGAAGTTATTGTAACAAGGTATAACACATCAATAATAGAAATGTATAAGTGTAGCTACCACTCAAAGCTTGCTGTTAAATGTATATAGATATATATGTTTGTTCATCTGTTTGTTTTTAATCTTATAAATGTTAAAAAACGTTTTATAAAAGAAAAAGAAAATACCAGTGGCATTTTATGCAACAGTGGATGGCAAAAAATATATGCCATTTTTAGATTGGATACATTATTCTGCTACATGACATAGTAGAAGTGTGGGCACAAGACAGAAGAATGCTTTAAAAAGGGGTATTAAGCCATTCAGAATTCAAGAATGAATGGAAATAATCACTGTTTTTTATCTGCTTATTTGAGAATGTGGTTGAAACACAAATCTGTTCATGCTCGCAGGTGGAAAAAAATGAATCAAAAGGCATAACAGATTTAATTGTTTGTAATGAAAGAGTTAAAATACATTCCTTCAGTAGCCTAGTCCTAAATTGTTTAGAGCTTTGATCAAAACTAGTAACAACAACCAGTGTAGATGGCAAACCATTGGTATAATATCTTCATGCTTGCCCTTCCCAGTAAACAGTTTAGTTACTCTACTTGTTCCAACTTATATTTCAGAATCATTTTCAAAGAGAGCTCTTTGAATTGCACTCTTGGCATCTGACAGACTTCTTATCCCTTCTTTAAATTTCATTTAAAATGCCCAAATTAAATGTCTCTGAGCTTCACAAGCTTCACTCTTCTGTAAAATGGGTACAAAGTTAGGGGAGAAGGCGGAGCTTCGTCTCGGTGCTACAGCGGCGATCTCGGGGCTCTGAGATCGCAGCTGATATTTTCGCCCTGAGTCCGGTCCTAACCGGACCTAAAACCAGTCCCCGTAGAGACGGGGATCGTGAAGGGCACAGTCCAGGATCCCAGAGATATCGCAAAATCTTGGTTTTGATCCGGGGAGAAGCCCTTTTGCTGGAAAGCGGAAAAAAAACAGGCCTCCAAAAGCTGCTTGAAGCCGGGACAAGCTCCGAAAGAAAGTTGCTTTGAGTGAGTGTGTGTCGAGTGGGGGAGAAAATCCTTTTGAATTGCAAATAGGACTGTTTGAAAGGACACCTGGAGAAAGAAGAAACTGTGACTTTATTTTTGTTTGACTAGAACTGTGCAGCGGGCTTACTCATAAGAGATGTCCAAATTGAGGTTTGGACTTCTTATTCATTATCCTTTTTATTCTACTGAGGACTTTCAATGTGACTTTGCAGGTACCCGGATTGATTTTCTTTCTTATATATATTTTTATGCTTTTTTGATACAATCTAATTCCTTTTAGGATAGAGGCTCCCCTTTGTTTATTCTTTCTTATTGGTTCTTTTTGTTTGCAGTCTTTATAAATATTTTTCTTTTCTCCTTTTTCTGGCTGGGGGGGAAAGAGTAGATGAAGAGATGTTGCGCAAAAACTGCCACTAGAGGGCTTGAAAAATACTTTATTTGAACGGTGGGAGAAAAGATCTATAAACACTCTTTCTCAAGGACATTGTTATTTGATAAGATATAGGAGAACATTAGTAAAAGATATATTTACAGGTGCTTTCTTGGGACTTATCCAATATTTCAACATTTGAGACTTGGCTTTGAAGCTGCTGGAAGAAGGTTATAATAAGAGCCTTGAATAAAGAATAAAGTCACAGTGTTCGCAATAGATGTATATTTATACTGTGAAACTCCCCCTTTGCAGATTTTTGTAAATCTTTAATCTTAGCTATTTGCTTTTTATTTTTAAAGGGAAAGCCTAGTATTTTTCTTTCCCTTTCATTATTGCCTTTGGGATCACCTTGCTCTTCCTTTTAAATAATTTTTGTCTTTTTTGTTTTTTTTTTTTCTTTCTCTCTTCCAACTTTTTCCTTTTTTATGGCGGATTATTTTCAATTGGTTAGGGATTATAGAAGAACCTGAAGACTTCTCTTTTCTTTTTCCCCTTCTTACCTTTCTTTGGTTTTGACTTTTATTATTGGACCTTTTTTATTTTGGTACTTATAATTGGCTACTCTATTAGCTGATTTAAAAAGGACAAAGAGGAAGTTGAAGCCCTGGAAGCAGTGACAATGAGCAGAAACAAAAACCCAATTGGCATTTTCACTTCTACCCTCTGCTTTCCCCACCATCGGCTGGACAGACATTTTAATCCAGACAAATGCTTGACAGCAAGATGAAGAAACAAGAAAAAGTAAACTTACAGATCTTATGGCAAGGATATTCAAGTGATTAAGATAAAAAGATAGATTACTGTTGAACAAAAAATAGAGAAGGACTGATGAAAAGGGAAAATATTAAACAAAATCGATGGGATAGTTGAGGAGAGATTTCAAAAATTCGAGGGAAAGGGAAAACAAAGAGAGGAGACAGATAGGAAATCATTGATACTAGATTCAGTGCGTAGAACAAGGAAAAAAAGTGGGATGTTGAGGTTGGGAGATTGGAAAGGTTCAGACATATTTTATCTCTAGATTTCCAAAATATAGAAGTAGGAAACAAGAGAGAAAATTTGGCTCGATAAATAGATCTGATGGCAATGTGGGCATTGTTCGCAGTTTCTGAAATTACAGAGGACAAGATGATGGATGGAGTAGATGAGGTGTATATCGAGTTTACACAAGGATATGCATGAGAAATAAACTACCAAAGGAAGAGTTCATAGTTAGATGGACCAAAAAATTCCATCCAAAAACACAAATACTGCAAAGTGGTAAGAGAAAAAACATTGAAAACATTAAAGTAAAGAGGATTGTTGTTTTTAAAACAAATACCCAGAAGAGTGAGAGAGATGAGAGAGAATACGATTTTTGACTTAAAACCTTACTGGAAAATTAAGTGAACCTATAGGATGGCTGATACCAGAAGGGATTAATTTTCATGTGGCAAGAGCAGAGACCATAGAATTGATTCAATTGGAAAAAAAGGCCCAGAACTTCTTCTAATGCAGGAAATTTTTTGGAAGAGAAGACAGGAGGTAGAGAAGGAGGTTCTCATTTATTGAGGCTTATGGTAGGAACAACCCGAGACTGAAAAAGAGAAAGGAGCTGCAGTGGGACAGGATGGACAGTAAAGAACAACGTTGAAGAGAGAGCACGAGAACTGTTAGATTCCAAATATAAAGCATAATTCATGAAGAAAAAAAAATTTGATTACAATGAAGATAATGGGACTCAGCTGTTTAAAAGAAGGAAAAACCTTTCATAAATTAGAAGGAAATTAAAATTTTATATAATATTGCCCTACAAAGAAGTCATATTAAAAAACAAACATGAGATTGTTAGATACAACCAAAGTTAGGGAATAATATTTACTTCTCTGACTCAATGTAAGAAAAGAGGAGTGCTTTATATTAAAATGGATATTCCAGCAAAACCTGATCTACATGGATGAACGTCAGAGTTATTAATGTGGAAATAACGGATAATAATAGAAAAATTACTCCTGATTGCAATTTATGCTCCGAATGATAAACAGGAAGAGTTTTATAAAAAAAACTACATATGGAAATAATTAGATTGGGGATTATGTCAATATAATTAGTATGGGGATCTTAATGGATTGTGAGACAACAAATTGGGATACATAACAACGACAATAAAACAACATAGAAAGACTCTCCATAAATCCTTTTTTAAAATGATTAGATGAATTAACCTTAAAAGATATTTTGGAGAGAAAGAAATGTTTAAAGCTAAACAATATATTTTTTACTCTAATAGGCATTTTATCATGGTCCAGATTAGATATGATTTGGATCTCAACAGAAATTAATTCCACTTTATTCAAGAAACAAGTATTGGAAACAAATACTTGGGCAGACCATAGCCCAATTGACAATTTAATGGAAGGTTACAAAAAAAAAGATCGAGATGGACATTAAATTAACACTATTTTAAAGGAGAAAGATCTTATACAATGGATGGAGAAGGAATTAGCCTTTTTCTTGTTAAAGAAAACAAAAAAGAGGATACCTCAATGCAGAATGGTTTGGGGATACAATGAGGGGGGGGGCCATATGCTAGAGGTTTGATAATAGATTATATAAGAAAAAAGAATATTAGGAAAATACAAAGCTCCAAGACCTTGGAAGATGAATATTAAAAAGGGGGGGGGACTTTGGAAAAAAGAATTACAGAAAATGCCACAGGAAAGTTATTAAATTGAAACTGGATGTAATTAAAGCATAACAATGGAAGTAATAGGGAAAGAAGAATTGGCACAGGAAAAAATCAGAAACTTTAAACAGAATTTAGTTTGAAGATGCCAAATAAACCAGGTAGAGCTAGCATATAAATTGAGGAAGGGAGAAGGAATCAAAGAAAAATATTGAAACTAATAGATGAATCAAGGCCAAGGTTTATTGTGGCGTAATAAGGAGAAAAAGAAAATTACTTCAAGAATTTTTCATTGGGCAATATTATATAAACAAGAGAATATTGACGAGGATAAAATTAAACAGTCATTTTACAGAATGTTAACTTACGAAAGATACCTAAAGAGACTGAAGAAATGTTAGGAAAGTAATGTATAACAATGAGGAATTAAACGAAGCATCTTAAGAGACAAAATAAAGGGAAAGCACCAGGTCCAGATGGGCTTCCGGGCCAGAATTCTATTCAAAAATTTCAGGAATCATTAAGTATCCCACTCTTAGAAGGTTATGATGAAGTTATGTGGTTAAAGAAGATGGATACCCAAAACATGGACAGAGGCCTTATATTACACGTTAATTCCAAAGAAGAGGGCTGACCCGTGCAAATTAAGAACTATAGACCCTATTTCCTTATTGAATGCAGATTTATAAAATCTTTGCTTCAATACTAGCCAGGAAAGACTGAAAAAATGAATTTAAATAAATTTTTATTCACCAGATCCAAAATGTGATTCTTGCCAAAGAGACAAATTAGAGACAATATGAGAGTAATTTGGGGTACCTTGGAATACTATGCAGGCTCATCCTGAGAAGCAAATGGCTTGATATTTCTAACTGCTCAAAAGCTTTTGCAATGTGAACTGGAGATTTATGCTGTTACTGTTGGAACAGATGGTTTTGCCAGAAAATTTAATTCAAGCAATAGAAGTCCATATAATAATAAACAGACAGCAAATGTAATGTGGTGGAGAATTTACAATTCTTATTAATATAAGAAAAGGCACAAGACAAGGGGTCCTCTATTCCTTTTGTTCATTCGTAGTTGACCTTTTGAAGTTGTTAAATAGAATATTAGGGGATGATAAAGGTATAAGGAATGAAATTAAAAAAGAAGAATTATAAACTTACAAGCTTTTGCGATGACGGACTTAGCTTTTATTCTGGAAGGACCCGTTAGAAACGGCTCCCAAAGTTTATTTGGAAAGGATAGAGACATACGGTGAGATGGCTGGCTTGAAGATAAACAAAGATTAAAACAAACATCTTAACAAAAAAATGTTATTGAAACAAAGAGAAGAAACTGACAGATTCTTTTTGAAAATTTCAAGTTACAAATAAGGTTAAGTATCTGGGGATTATTTGACGGCAAGATGTAGCACATTAAAAGGAAAATAATTATATTTAAACTCAAACAACAGGATAATTATAGATTGAGAAATGGGAAAATTGCAACTGTCATTAATAGGGAGAATTTTCAACAATTAGATGAATATTTTACTAGGAATTTTATTTTCTCTTTCAAACATATACCAATATAGGACTTGGAAAAAGATTATTTTGAAGATTTAAATAAAATTATGTTAAAGTTATATATGGCCAAGGTAAAAGACGAGAATAAAGTTTAAAGCTTTTACAAGATGCTAGAATTAAGGATGGTTTTGGCTGCCTAATTGGGAACTGTATTATCAAGCTGCAAGCTGATGTGGGTCAAAGAATGATACATTAAGAAAACATAGTAGATTGTTGACATTAGAAGGCCATGATTTACTGTGGGCTGGCATGCTTTTTTATTGGTAACAAGGGAACTAAAACACAGGGGGTAGGTTTAGAAGACTTAATATACGAGAGTCTTGTGGTTAAATTGGGGAAAAGATAAAAAAAACAATGTTATTTGAAATTCCAGTTTGTATCGACGATTGAAGCATTTTCCTATCCTATGATTTATAAAAAAGGAAACAAACAGTTAGGAATTATGGGGAATTGTTAGCATGAAAAGGGTGGACTTAAATCGATCCAAACTTAGCAGGAACAAGGTTATGGAAAGATGATTGCTTTTCATTGCGCCAAATAAATTCACAAGATATGATGGAAGATTCTTAAAAATGGAAGGATTTATGTGATAAACAGACTGATTATAGATTAAGATATTGATGGGTACTTGATCGACAGTGATTTAAAAAAATTATTATGGTTATTTATGGGAATTTAACTTAGAAGAAGAAACAGTTAAAGAAAACTATGATGTGTTTGGGGGAAAATGTTGGATTATGGGATTGATTTAGAGAGAAGAAATGGCAAAAAATTTATTGGTCTCAAAATTATAAAATGACAATTGTCAAACAGCATATAAAGAAAACTTTATAAGATGTTTTACAGGTGGCACTTCCCCCGACAAGAAGAGATAGTCAAGAATGTTTAAGAATTAAATCTGAAAAAATGTTGGATAATGTCCACCGATACCTGGCTTCATACTAATCATATTGGTGGACTTGTGAGGAGGCTAAGAAAATTACTGGCTAAAATTCCACATTATGGTTGGAAAAAAATGACAAAGAAACACATCGAACTATGAAACCAGAGACTTTTTTATTGGGAATTCTTACCTGAGCACCATGTTCTGTCAGTAGATTGAAAATATGTTGATTGTAGTGGTCATTAACAGCGGCTGAGGATTGTATTTGCTAAAAATCTGGAAGAATGAGGAAAATACCACTTACCAGAAGAAATTATTAAGGAAAATATATAGAATGTCTGAGATGAGTAGATTGACATTTTGAAATACGAGAGCAAGAAATAAACCAATTTTATGATAAATTTGGGTCATCTTTGTTTACCCACTGTGTGTGAGATGATAAGATTAAGAATAATAGAATATTTATATTTATAAAGAGTTTTTTTTTCTTTTTTTTAGGATTAATGGTTATGATTATTTGACTTGTTATAGAATAAATGTTTAAAGTATTGGATATCCCATTAAACGAATGAAAGGATTAGTAATATTTCAGGATCATGGATTGATATATTAAATTGTTATTGCATATAATATTGACACTATAAAAATGATGCCACAAACTGGATGAACCCAACCGACGCACCGGAAGAATATATGAGAATAATGTTTTTTCGTTATGTATGTTATGGTTGTTTGTTAAAAATTAATAAAATTCTTTATAAAAAAAAAAAAAAATGGGTACAAAGTTACAAAATACTGATTTTTAATTTGGAATATTAAAAGCCCACCTTTTTAACTTAAGTGTTTTGGGTAAGTACAGGTGTGTGTGTGTGTGTGTGTGTGTGTGCACGCGCACGCACGCACGCGCACGCGGACTGGAGAGTTAGTCTCTGACAGAAAGTCACTTGAAAAAACTAGAAGCATTTGAAATCTGGATTTACAGGTGACTGTTTCATATGAGTTGGATTGACAAAATCAGAAATGAGGAGGTGATAAGCTGCCTGGGAAAGGCAAGGGAAATCATCAAAACCATTAGAAAGTTAGAATATTTTGGACATGTGATGCGATATATATGTGATGTGAAAAATACAGCATACTTCACTAAATCCTCCAAGGAAATGTTGAAAGCAAACCTGGTCCTGGCAAAAGAAGAACATCATGGCTTCAAAATCAAAGGGACTGGTTTGGATAAAGCTCAACAGCACTTTTTCATGTAATCAAACAGTAAAAATGCCATACCTGGTTATATGATCACATATATAAAGTGGATTCCAGAGAGCATGGACTCCAGTTACCACTGTTCAAATAAAATGTCATCAAAACTTGCTTTCATAAGCAACCTCATCTTTTCCTTCAGCCTGAAAAATATCTTGAGGCAACTCTACAGTGAACTGAATAAGGGTAATTAACTTCAGATAAGCTTCATTATATACAAATGTTTTGAGACAATTATTTTTATAACCAACAAGATTTGTCTCTCCTCATAGAAAGCCAACAGAGATTTTGTGCAACCAAATTTGGATTTTGTTTGCTACTGATGACATCCCAGATTAACAACACTAAGCAAAAGCATATGCTTTGTTTCAACTTGGAGCAAATGTTAGTCACCAGTTAATCATACATAACCAATATTGGACTCATTTTTACATATTTGCAAGTTAAAACATCAGAAAAATTCATGTTAGCTTAAATCTCTACTGGAATGGTTTTGGAGATGACTTCAACAAAGATACTGTTGGTCCTTACTTATTTGGACCACCCAGCAGTATCTTTACACTATTAAAAGTTTAATTCCTGCCTCATATGATATTTATGACAGAATGACAGCTAAGCATGCAAAACTATGGCAAACTTGCACTCCACATCAGGGTGGTCTACTTTCCTAAACCACATTGACTAGTCATGATTGTTTTGGGGCATGTTTCTCAAATAATTTCACTTATTATTTGGAGGCAGTGTATTTATCATATTTGTAGAAGATATTTGCAAGCCCATCATGACAAGGAACAATATACTTCAGCTATTTTTTCCATGATTTGTACATTGATATCTAAATATCAATTACAGGAGATCCTAAGAGACACAGTGGATGAAAAATCATGCAGGATCAGAATGTACTTATGAGAATAATCAGGATTTAAGGGATTTTTTTTATCGTAGTGGTGCTTCTCTTTTTTTAAACACATTTTTATTTTGTGCTGCAGTCAGCTGATGATTTTTGGCAATCATAATTCGAGCAGGGTCCAGAAACCACCAAAACAAAAACCATTTAGAGCTTCCATTTTGCCCTTTGCTTCAGGTTATGCAACTCTGTTTTATTTAAATCAGTTTTACAAAATCTAAACTGTTCTATGCCAAAATGTTTTTTCCCCCTGGGCTCCGACTGAAATGATGTCTTCAGTTAATTTAGGCTGAAATCCTAACACACTTAAGAAATAAATTGCATTGGATAACATCAGAGTGATTCCTGAGACAGCAAGTTTAGATTTTGCTCTAAATTGAGTAAACTATACCAGGCTAAAACAAGCAAACAAAAAGCAGAATTCTTAGGAGACCTGATCCCATATGTAAATGTTGTGAATGGTCCATACATAGAGTTCATGTTTTAAGGAAGGCCTTCCAACTTTCCATTCTTCAAGGAAACTATATTGCAGGTTCTATAATTATTAGCCAACTTACAAGATAATTGGAAATAATTAACATTGCGGACCAACAAATCTGGAGATGCCAGATTGAGGGAAAAAATGTGTTCTAGTCTACATACCTTCGATTCCTTAATATCTACCTATTGTCCATCCATTTCTCCATTTCAATATCTGTACATCCTGACAAATTAGGCCATGTATTTAATATTTTTGGATAACCAAACTGGTCCACAGTATATTAACTCTATTTGAATTGAAAATATTGACACCAATGAAGAATTTTATTTTAAATAAAACATATGCAAGATTGTGATTTAAGGATAATAGATTGTGCCAATGTTACTAACTATAGTTTTAAAAAAAAGAGATTAGATGGATAGACAGACAGACAGACAGACAGACAGACAGACAGATAGATAGATAGACAGACGGATGGATGATGGATGGATGGATGGATGGATGGATGGATACAGAGGTTGTATTAAGGAGGTTCTGACCAGTTCTGGAGAAACAGTAGTGAAAATTTTGAGTAGTTCAGAGAACTGGCAAATACCACCTCTGACTGGACTGGAGATTTTATAGTATCCCTGCCACATCCACCAAGCGACACCTACAAAACCAGTAGTAAAAAAAAATTGAATCCCACCACTGGATGAAAGATGGATAGATGGATAGATGGATGGAGAGAGAGAGAGAGAGAGACCTATTGGTAGGATTTTGAGCACAAAATTATAATATATTAAACAGTATTAAGCCAAGCGGTGACATTGAGTATATAATGGTCATAGTGAGTCTTAAAGAGAAAAAACTTTAATAGCTTTAATTATTTGTGTACTATATCAGCAATATTAAAATGGGGGAGGAAGGATTTAAATTTTAAAAAATATTTAAGAGCTCAACTTTCATCACCCATATTCAAGAGATCAAGATAGCACCCCTCATCTCTTCACTTCTCTCAGTAAGATAATCAGGACCAAATTTACTAACCTTTTGATATAAAGAAGTGCCATCCAGCTCAAATGAATTTTTTTAATATGGAAGGGTCTTTTTCTCAAGATTTTTATTTTGAGTTTAACCCATACCATTTAACTCAAAATGGTAGCTTTCCAAATGGTAGACTAGATTCCTGAATTTGTAGAATAACAAAATAATGAGGGAAGCCAAGCCAATTTGAAAGTTGAATCCATGGGATTGTGATGGTAATGACCTTGGTAAACAAGGAGAAGAATCACAGCCAAAGGAACCATCACCTTAGCTTCCATAAAGAATGTGGACAGGAGAATTGTCTCAAAAGAGGTCCTCCTTAGGATTTTGTTTTGGTTTTGGTTTTTTTGGTCTGTAAAGGCAAGGGACAGAAATGTGCTTTCAGGAGTTCCTGTTTGCAAGGCTTCAGTGGCGGCAGGAATCCATCATTGTGCGCGGTTTCTGCTGCGCTTACCACTGGAGTGCCCCCGATCCAGCTGGATTTGGGGACTATAGTTACCCCGTAGAGGTAACTGAAGATAGGGGAGATCCAGCAGGGGTCTGGGGGAATCGCAACCCCCCTAGTCAGCTGGCTTAACTCCCTTTTCCAAAAGCGGTGGAGCAGCGGTCACCAATGGTCACCACAAAGAAACTTTCATCCGCATAAGAATGTGCAGGAGGAAGCTGAGAAAGTGAAAGTTTTTGGCTAACCGGGATAACAAGTAACATTTAAATATCCTGGAATTTAAGTTTCATTAAAGATACATCGTTCCCAACAAAGACGGAAAAAGCGGCGAATTAAAGTAAAAAGGGAAAGTTTGTTTTTTTCTCACTCTTTCCTTACAGTGATAGCAAATGAATGGAGAAATCGGAAAAACCCGTTTTGGCATCAGCAGGCAATGAAATTGGAAAATTAAAGCCAAGGGGACAATAAAGATTTCTGAGCATTGGGGAAAAAGAAAAAACTATTTTTTTGCTATAAGTGGGAAGGGAGAGGAAAAGAATCAATATTAAGATTTTGTTGGAGGAAGCTGCTTGGAATTTATAAGATCAGAGCTAAACTGTACAGGACTTCTAAAAGATATTATTTTAATTGGCAGCTTTGTAACTGAACTATAATAACCCGGGAGAGAAAGTATAAAAAGAAGAAGTGCTAAATGAAACAGTCTGTGTGCATTGAATTGCTTGGTGACTTTGGGACTTTTGGGAATCATTATTTGAAAGACTAAAAACATTTGGGTTGTCTAAAAAAAAAACTTTTCACGATGGCACTACTTGTTGATGAACTGAAAAAATTTATTTAAAAAGCTAAAAGAAGAGGAACAAGAAGGGAAGGGGCTCTTTGGACTCTGTTTTCCATTTTTTTAAAAATGGCAATTTTACTTACCAGGAAACTACAAGAACAAGAAGACTGGGATGAAGAAGGAGCCATTCTTTAATGAACAAACAACTTTAAGCTGGGAAGAAAAGGCGAAAGAGGGAAAGAGAAAGGAGAATTTAAGACTTAAAAAAAACAAAGAAAAAAGGGAAAAATAAGGTGAAAAATCAATACAAATGTCAGAAAGCAACAGCAAAGAGGAATACAGAAGAGGTAGAGATTAAGAGACAATGGGGTAAAAGGGCAGATGGAGAAGAAAGGAAGGGAAAAAAGAAGGAGATAGTACAAAGGTTTAAAACAAGATGTAAAGAAACAGATTTATTCAGAGATAGGTGGGTAAAAATATGATTAAAAAAGAATTCTGCAAAAGTACATAAGATTGTATTATTGTATTTATATTTGAACTTAATGTAAGAAACTGGATTTATGGATTATTGTTTAATTTATTATAAACTTATTATCTTTTTATTTTATAATATAGTTGTAGCTTTAGAATGTATTAAGCAGAATCAGAATGAAAAGTATATATTATTTAAATGTTAAATTTAGGGAAAGATTTAAAAGCATCATACTCAATCAATAATTACAGGAAATTTTTTTGAGAAAAGATAATAGAAAAATTGAAATAGAACAGAGAAAAGATATATGCATAATGATTTAAATTGAGATGAAATAAATAAAAATAGAATTAAAAGATGGTGAGATAAAGAAGTGGAGATTAAGAGACAAGGGGTAAAAAGGCTTGGATTGGAGAAGAAAGGAAAGGAAAAAGGGAAGAGAAGTTACAAAGGTTTAAAACAAGATGAAAGAAACAAATTTATTCAGAGACAGTGGGTAAAAATATGATTAAAAAAGAGATTTTGCAAAAGTACATAAGATTGTATTATTGTATTATATTTGAAATAATGTTTAGAAAACTGAATTTAATAATAGAGCTTAATTTGCTATGGATTACTGTTTTTAATTATATTATTAACTTATATCTTTTATTTTATAATATAGTATGTAGCTTTAGAATGTACTAAACAGAAATCAGAATGAAAAGTACATATTATTTTAAGTGTTTAAAATTTAGGAGAAGATTTAATGGTGTCATACTTCAATCAGTGATTCAGGAGAAATTTGTATTATGAGAAAAGGTAATAGAAAATTGAAATAAGAACAGACAAAAGATTTACGCATAATGATTTAAATTTGAGATGAAAAAATAAAATAGAATTAAGAGAGTGAAAAAGAGAGAGAATCTATATGAAAATGTCGAATGGTAAATAAGATATGAAATGGAATAAAAAGTGAGCATGAATTCAAAATTTATGTCTGTACAAAAGGATGTAACCCGGGGACTAAGCCGCTTTCCAAAAAGAAGCTTTATGTTTTTATGTTTTGTGTTTTGTTTGTGTATGTTTGTTTATTGACAATAAAATGTTTATTAAAAAAAAAAGAAATGTGCTTTCAGATTTGCAAGATTCCATTAAAGTAAGCTTACAGTAAAGTAAAATTAGTTATCTCTTCAGGCTTCATGCCTGGACTATCTCACATAGCATGACACCACAAAATTTGGAGAACTCCAGTCTTACTGCTCTGTCATTATTCACTATGATCTTTTTTTTATTTTTTATTTTGCCTAAAATATCACTTTGTTTTAAAAAATACGTGGTACATCCTAATTATTTTGACTGATTTATCATGTGCAAATAAGTAATTGTTGTTGCCTAGTAGCCACATAGATATATTTTCTTCCTGATGATCCGTGCCTAACTGGTCCTTCAGGTTTTCCAACAGTGCATCCATTTTACTGATTGTCATCCTTTTCTCTTATTTTCTACCTTTCCCAGTAACTGAACCTTCTCCAGAGTCCTCACAGGTACCTACTTCAATATTTATCCTTTTGAAAGGCTGGCATAATTAATTATCATACCATTATGATTTAATTTAAGGAAGTCCTGAGTTGAGACAGCAGCAACTAAGGTCAAGTGCCAGAGGATAGCATGTTGTCACAAAGCCACAGATGGGGCCTTCATACCAATCCTAAAATCTGTATCAGCACCTGAACAGAACAAATGTTTACATTCCAGATATAAGCTTCAGGACCAAAAAGAAAGAAAGCTGTAACCCAATCCAACTTGCACTGAGCAAGGTCTCACTTTAACTGAAAGATATAAGGCTTGTTTTCATTACTGTAGCAAAAATAAAAACCAAATACCGCTCTCCGTTGTAGGAGTGAATAAAAAGCCAATACATTCTTACAATATGCCTGCACAAAAAAGTTTGCTACTTCTCAATGTGATATGTCATGTTGGGGTAATTTTCTTTCTAAAATTATGTTCATTCAAATGAGTTTTTAACCATTGTTCCATTTAATTTTCTCCAAATTAACCATCAATTTTGGCACCACACATGGCTATCACTAGATAGCATTTCAAAAAGAAATTGAATGTTGGCGAATAGATTGATATTTCAAGAGAGGTTAAACTTCTTTCATGTCTGCCTATAATCACATTTTACTGGACCCAAATTGACCTGTTCCTTCATCTATTTCAAAAGAGTGGGTAAGTAATCAAGGATTGGAATCGATCTCTATGCTTCATTTCTTTCTTAAGTTCTCAATTTAATATAGAATCAAGTAGCCTCCATATTTCATAAATATAACCCAAGTGAATGAATTCTTCTTTGGCTTGGAAAGATGAGGATGTCTTTTTTTTTAATGAACTTTACATACATTTGGGAATATAAGCTTGATCATTCTGATGCAAAAGGGAGGAATGGGGAAACACTTCATTCCAGCTGTTACCAACAGTCTTAGCAGAGAAAAATCTCTAAATCCATCTGTTGCAGAATGGAAAACTCTTGAGTATCAGACTGGAGCAGCCCTACATGGGATTGAATTCCCAATCATCCCTTGTTGTCTCAATGTTTGGCTGAAATCTTCTCTTCAATAATGTAGCAATAGAGTTTTCTCTCATGAATTATGTTATTATTGTGGTGATTTGGTTGGGGTGATTCTTTGTCATCCAACCAAGCATTTAGGGGTCCTTGCCTTCACACAGAAATGCTAAAGTCTATATCTAAGCTATGATCAATATGCAGATTTTTTTAATGATGTTTGAGATGCTTAGAAAAAGCTCTATGTAGAGACAGAGGGGGATTAGTTGCAGCTCTAGGAAATGCAGAAGTGAATGTTTAAAAATTACTATGGGAAGTTTCCAGTTTTAGCTTACACTCAGCACATACCAAGCTGTCTTCATCTCGAATTAAAATACGTCCACATGTCATTCAGTTCAGCTAGAAAAATTATAATTGAATATTTATTTATTAAGTATCAACCAACATCAAAAATGATCAGCTTGCAAAAATGGATTAAATTATTGGCAAACAGCAATAAAAGGTACATAAATAATAGGCCAGAGATAAACTTTTTTTGTATATTTTTTTAAAAGTGCACACTTTTTTCAGTGCCATTGAAAATAAGTAGATTAGGGTCCCAAAAGAAGAGATCTTTACTTAGTCCAGACTTCATTCTTTTATTTGGTTAGATGGTCTCTGATTCTTTGTTATGAAGCCAAAACATTTAAGGGTCCATGCCTTCACATATAGAAATGCTAAAGTCTGTATCTTCAATGTGTATACTCAATGTATTATCCTCAATGGAATTACATTGTGGAAGGAAGGAAGCAGCAGAGTATCACAAGAAAACTAATCAAGTACAAAAACAACCTAGAACTAAGGAGAAATTTCCTGACAGTGAGAACAATAAATCAGTGAAATAGCTTGCCTTCAGAAGTTGTGGGTGCTCCATCACTGGAAGCTTTTGAGAAGAGACTGGATAGTCTGGAATGGTATAGGGTGTCCTGCTTGAGCAGGGAGTTGAACTAGAAGATTTCCAAGGTTCTTCCAACTGTGTTATTCTGTTAATATTAAGACCTTCAGAAAATAGGATACCAGGTGATCTGTCCTCTATTTCTTTAGAGATATGACATTTTGTCAATGACACTGAAAAAGTGACTTAGAACCATGCTTGCACTCGACAACTGTTGCAGCATCACATAATCAAAATTCGGGTATTTGGCAACCAACATGTATGACTGTTGCAGCATCCTCTGGCCACCATTGACAATCTTCCCGGGGGGGGGGGGGNCCCGGGGGGGGGGGGGTGTCTGACAAGCAAAGTCAATGGAAAGAGCTTTATTTGCCTAACAATTATGTGGCACTCTTAATGTCTGTGGCAAAACAGATCATAAAATTGGGTGGGACTGATTTAATGGCTACATTATTTAGTGGCAGAAATTCCAGTCCCAATTGTGATCATATGTCTGTCCCTAGGACTACTGTATTCCTAGTCAAATATATCCTTATTCAAAAATATCCATATTTTCTGAATAAAAAAAAACCCATATACTATAATTTTTCTAATGGAAAAATTACAGGCACATGTCTACTTCCTCACCATTTAGACCTTTGTTAATGATATCCCAGAGATCTGCCTTTTGCAAACGTCCATCCATGCTACTACATAGAACCCAGAGGCATTCCTAGAAAATAAAAATGGTTAATGGCTATACCTGCCCAGAAAGAAGAAAGGTAAATAGGTGTGATAAATAATCTCTCGAATGGTCTGACCAGCTAACCAGTTTTTTGAGAGTGCACACATTGTTTTGCCATAATTCCAAGTGGTCTTTCTGGTCCCAAAAGAGACATTCTGATTTAATTTGAGAAACTTTTTACGATCATCCCATTCTTTCAAATTAGACCTGTTTAAAATATGTTTCTGGTCTCCTAGCTTTCTATTGGATGGAGAAACCTTCATAAAAACCTAGGTCTCCTTTTCAGTGATATCAAAGATAGAGGGGTCAGATGACCTGTGGCTTTCATGTGTTGGACTAGTGAGGAAGTGTGTTCCAGCTTTTTTACTGAATTTTTGTGTTCGATCCAGGCAGGTACTTATTCTTCTATTGTCTGTCAATGTATGTGGCGCCGGGCATGATGCAACAGGGGACTTCATATATGCCTTGGTTTTCCAGGTCAATTTTATCTTGGTTTTTAAGAATGGCTGCTAATTTTTTTTGATCTGTTTTGAGGACAGTCTTGATGTGATGCCTGTGCAGTATCTTACTGATTTATTGTCTGTTTTAACCTCTTAGTATGGCCAGACAGCTGTTCCATATGTCTGTTTGATCTTCTAGGTCTCCCATTATGTCTTAGTGTGTTTTTATGGATCAAAGCTTTGTGTGTATTTTGCCTTTGTGGAAGCCCATTGGCTGTCAGACTTTACTCAGGGGTGCATATTCAAGTCTGTTAAAAAATGTGTCTGTCTGCCAGGATGGTTTGGTTTTTCTGGCAATTGAGTGTTTTGGCACAGAGTTTATCTGTTGCTGCGGGTGGTGGTGGGAATTGGCATTGAGGGTAGCAGTTTGGTGTTGTTTTCTGCTGGTATATGGTGTGTTACGTGTGCCAGGCTCTTCTTTTGTAGATTAGTACATCTAGAAATGGAGTTGTAGCAAAACACCAGCTTGATCCACAAAAACACATAAGACATAATAGAGACCTAGAAGATGAACAGACCCTATGGAAACCAGCTGTCCTGCACCTACAATGGACGGTAAACTACAGACAAAATCAGTAAGTACACACAGACATCACATTCAAGACTGCCTTCAAAACAAGACAAAAAATAGCAGCCATCCTTAGAAACCCCAAAGACAAAAATTGACCGGAAAACCAAGCATTATACGAAGGTTCCCTGGTGATCATGCCCGGCCACATACATTGGAACAAGAACCAGTAGAAGAATAAGGGACCTGCCTGATGAACACAAAAATGCAGTTAAAAAAGCTGGAACACACTTCCTCACTAGTCCAACACATGAAAATCACAGGTCACATCAACGTTCAATGGCACCAAAACCCTTAGCCGAAAGCCACTATAGAAAGGCCCCAGGCGCACAGAATCATCAGAGAAACCATTAGAGATTGAAAAAAAGTCCTGAAGATTGAATAGAAGAGATAGATTCCAGACAGGACGTTCAATTCATTGGAGCCTCACTCTCAAATAGCAAAGATTCTCCCACACCACAAGCCAGGCAAACACCTTGGGCACAAACAGACTCCCTCTGATACCTCCAGCTCAAAACACCCCCCCCACCAGGCACCCAGCATGAAACCTAGCTTCCTAATAGATAACAGCCGTCCTTTCAGCGAAGCCAAGCTGCACTGAAAGCCTCCAATACAGAACACAGTGTTGACCAGCCAATCAAAGCCGCAAAAAACACACAGAAGAAACCAGAAACACCAATCAAAGAAACTCCAAAGAACAATAAACAAAGACCAAGACTCCCAACCAATCAAGGATGTAAAAAAAAACCAAATCCTGGACAGCAGTATAGGTAGCCCCAGATTTAAAACTAATGGCTGTGATCGGCCTTGACCTACATACAAACTCGTACAGAAGCTGATGATGGCAGATGAGATTCTGCTGAAACGTTGCCTACACACTTTAAAAGCACTACAACTGACGTGGATAATACCCGAAAGGAAGCTGATGAACAGCCACCCACATGTAATGTACCCGCGAAAACTTAAAAAAACACACACACACACACACAACAACACTCACGCACGACACGCGTACGTACGTACGCTATGTATATGATATGCTATAATGTAAATATGTATATTGGATATGTATATGTATATGTATATGTATATGTTATGTATGGCTGTTCGAGCTTACCTTCGGTATTATCCCACGTCATTGTAATGCTTTTAAAGTTGGTAGCAACGTTTCAGCAGAAATCTCATCTGCCATATTCATCAGGCTTCTGTATGGATGTGGGTCTCACAGCTTTTGGTTTCCAAATTCGAGCTGGCCTATTTCTGATGGCCTGGAGTTTTGGTCTGTGTTCAGCTGGACTTCGAAAGTTTGATTGATTGGTGTTTCTGGTTTCTTCGTGTCTGTTTTGTGGCTTTCATGCTGGCAACACTCTGTTCTGTTTGT
Source organism: Laticauda laticaudata (assembly GCA_004320025.1). NCBI lineage: Eukaryota > Metazoa > Chordata > Lepidosauria > Squamata > Elapidae > Laticauda > Laticauda laticaudata. The sequence goes on from BHFT01001433.1 coordinate 19,375, forward strand.
GAGGCTTTAAGTGCAGCCTTGGTTCGTGTGAAAGGACGGCTGCTATCCATTAGGAAGCCAGGTTTCACCTGGGGCCTAGTGGGGGGTGTTCGAGCTGGAGGCATCAAGGGAGTCGGTTTGTGCTCAGGTGGTTTGCCTGGGCTTTTGGTGTGGAAATCTTTCTATTTGAGAGTGCAGGCTTCCAAATGATGACAGTCTGCTTGGAATCATCTCTTCTATTCATGCTTTCAGGTCTTTTTTCATCTCTATGGCTTCTCTGGATGATTTCTGTGGCTGGGTTTGCTATAGTGGCTAGGGTTTTAGTGAACAGCAGGACCAGACTCCCAGCCAATCAGATAGGCCAGCTCGAATTTTGAAACCAAAGCTGTGAGACCCACATTCCATACAAGAAGCACTGATTGATTGCAGATGAGATCTGCTTGAAACATTGCTACAACTTTAAAGCCACTACAAAATGACGTGGAATAATACCCGAAGGAAGCTGAACAGCACACATGTAAGTACCCGCGAAAGCTTAAAAAAACAAATATGTATATGTATACACACACACACACACAAACCACACACATGTATTCCATGAATGTGTTTGTAATTTGTATAAATGTGTAAATCTATCATCCTTTTGCCAAGCTATTTTTCAGTTGAAAAAGTTAATTTTCCAGCATTTGGGAACAACAGGACAGAAAGCCAGGCAGAAAAACAAATAACAGGTAGAGATAGGCCACCCTGCATGAAAGTACTGGTGATAAGGTTGCTACTAGTATTATTCGGTAGGATTTAAGGTAAATGTAAGAGCAACTCAATAAGTTTCTTGTGAATCATTTGTCCTTCATGGACAGTAAGATCTAACATTTCTTGGTATGAGTTCTAATGTTCTTAGTAAATATAATTATCTGAAATGCTTGGAATTCTTCTGAGTTTAAAGACTGGAGCCAGATTCCAATGTTGCTTTGAGAGGGAGATTCACCCAAGTAGACTAATATAATACGAGAGGGGGGGAGCCTATTTCTTAGGCATTCTTAATGTATAAATAATGTTTAATCATGACCACCAGGCATGGCAGCTTTGCACAACAGACAAAATCCATGCTGATCAAGCAAGTTCTCCCTGGCTTCAAGTATTCTTGAAGATCATCTGCAAAGCTCCCTCAAAATGATGTGTTTTGGAACTGTATCTTGCATCCAAGGTAAGGCATAAACAGCTCTAAGTTCATGAATGCAATTTCAAAGCTCTAAAAATAAATAAAGAATAAAATGAGTGTGTTATTTTTTGTGCAGAGCTAAAAGTCTCTGGTTTTTTTTTCCTGTCCATTTTATTAGTTTAAAGAAACTTCATATATGAAGTTTATCATATATGAAATATGGTTTAATGGAGAAGAATATTTTGAGAAGATGAACATGGTTCATTGCATATAGCTGAATGATGCAATAGACAAGACATATGAGTAGCTATCTATCCTTTAGTTGCATCATCCTATTACCAACCACCAAAAGCTTTTCTAATTTCCCCATCTTTTTACTCAACCCCATGGGAGAAATCAAGGTCAATTATTCCTATGAGTAAAATTTGAGAGATAGAGAATGATAGAAAGGAATGATACTGTTAATAGAAAACTCCAGCAATCATACAAACAACAAAGTAAGCTCAAAAATCTCTTGAAAATGGAAGGGAAGAGTATTAATTATTTAATTTAAAACAAGTCTAACCCTATTCTCTTGCAGAGATAGATACATCCTTGTTCTGAATGTGTAACCACAACAATGAAACCCACTATAGCCTTCTTCCTGCCCACCATTATTCATGCATAGCTATAACAAATAAAGATGTATATGTGAATCTTCAGAATCATTTGGAAGTGTACTATTAACCTAGAATATAAGTATCAGTTGGATTCACCAACATACATATAGACACACAGACACCAGGCAATAAGGATGTCAGAAAGAAACATTCCAAAGTCTTAAATGTGGAAATGGTGAATAATTCCCAAAAAGTCTCTGAATCAGATTAAATTAACAACCCCTCCAAATTTAGGATGTGAGTAAAGAAAATGTTAAATGTACCTTTTTTCTCCCCCCATTTCTTGATGGCCTGCAATACTGGATGTTTGGAAAGTTGGATTTAAAGATGGAAGTTGTTGAGGTGATACATCTAGAAAATATTGTTAAACCTAAGAGGAGAAACATCTGCAAATAGGTTAAGGATGGCAGCCATGGACCTTTTTTAAACTAAAATGTATGAAAAAGGGGTGGGGTTTAATCATGTGGCCACAGCTACTATCTTGATTTTTTTTTTAAACACACACACACACACACACACACAATAGCCTATGATTCTGAATACAGTCCTTGACTTACAACACTGCATTTAGTGAATATTTGAAGGTACAACAGTCCTGAAAAAAGTGACATGACCATTTTTTCATAGTTATGACCATTGCAGCATCCCTGTGGCCACATGACCAAAATCCATATGTTTTTCAATTGACCCATATTTATGATTGTTGCAGCGTCTTGGGGTCATGTGATCAGCTTCTGCAACCTTTTGACAGTCAAAGTCAAAGGGGAAATCAGATTCACTTAACAACCGGGTTACTAACTTAAGCCCCTGTCACACTGCACCAACGGATGCAAAGAGGATGTAAAACGGACAAAACAGTTTGCCATCCATTGGTTAACAAGATGCATCTCTTCTGTACTCACTGCCTCCGTTTTGCTTCCTCTTTATCCGTCCAGCATCCGTCTATTGACATTTCATCCGCTCAGAAAGTTTTGAGCTGCTCAAAACTTTTGTGCGGTAAATGTATCCAATTTGTCCATTCTGCATCCGCTAGGCATCCGTTCTGCATCCGCGCAACTCACATCCACTCAGACGCAGGGAGGAAGCGGAACAGATGCAGAACTGATGCAAAGCATTTAAAACAGAAAAAACGTTCACAGAGGGGACCTATCTCGAATATTAAGGATGTCTAGAGGATGCCTAGAGGATGCCTAGAGGATGCAAAGGGACACCT